>CAUYLG010067702.1:0-12749 GCA_963573385.1 Cacajao melanocephalus
CATATAAATATAAAATATAAATATAAAATTATATTTTTCAATTATATATTTATATTTTTTAAATATTTCATATTTTATATAAATATATAACTATAAATATACAAGTATATATTATAAATATATTGTATATATATTTATACTATAAGTATGTATATATTTATATAAGTACATATAAATATAATGTATATACAATTGTGTGTATATATACACAAGTGTATATAGGTATATATAAGTATATATACATACTTATATATTCTTAGTTCTTATACTTAGTACATACTTACATAGAGTATATAAGTATTTATAGATATACATAACTATATATACATATATAACTATATATATATACACACACACACAAGTTTACACAGTACACACACACACACACACACACACGCATAAATGTATATATGAGGAAATGTTTTAAGGGAAAAAAACCTCTCTTCCCAGGTCCACAAGGGGTATGGTTTCATAGGCAAGAGTTTCCCAGCGCCATGCCTCCATCCATGTCCCCATCCGGGAATGTAAAGTTCTTTGACATTGCACCGCACGGGCTAGGTAAAAATTCCGGGTGTGCTCTTTTGTTTAAAAAGCCCACAAAAAGCTCTGGGAGGAAAGGCGTCTGTTGTGGACCTAGCAGCCAATTCACTATCAAAGTCAAAGATCAATCACTCTAGCAGAAGTTTGAAAGAACTCTTCTCATTGAACAAGTACATGAATTAGGCGAGAATAACTCCAGGGTTAAAATCCCCCTGCCCCTTACCTGTGAGGATTCCTCCCTTGGATCCTCTCCCACAGTAGCTGGGAGCTCTCTTGCTCCTTCTCTCTTTCTCTCTCTGCCTAATAAATCACTCTCTGCTAGACTCTTTGGGTCTGTGATATTTATTCCAATGGTAAGCTCACTACGCCTCTAGGATCCCTTCCCCATTCCTGGGGTAAGAGAGGTCAAGGACCTGGGCACGTTGGGGAAAACATCACACAGGAGAACAGGAAGCATCTTCGGGATGCCCCAGCAGCTCTACTCACATCCCCCATTTATATCTTTGGCAAGCGCTGGGAGGGAGCTGAGCCCCTATGCCCCATCCCCTGGTTACATATATACATTTATATATTTATATATACTTATGTATTTATATACTTGTATATTGACATATACTGTATCTACTTGTATACATACTGTATATACTTGCATATTTACTGTATATACTTGCATATTTATGTATTTGTATATTTAAACACTGTTACAGATATAAAAATATTTTTAAATACATAGAATTTAAAAAGTTAAAGTTATTTTTGAATTTTGAATTAAAAAATAGGCTTCTAAATGGAAATGAATGTGTGTTGATGATTAATAAGTAGATTTTTGGAAGGCATGCTGGTTAATATATTTTAAACATCAACATAGCTCTAGGTTTTGCACTAAATATATGGCAATGTTTTCCTGTTTCCTCCTTAATACTCAAAATATAATTTTGTTCAACACCAGCAAATATGTTTGTTTTTACTTACTCTGTTTCTGTATTTAAAAGAGTATCTTCATTTTGTGCTTGGAGAGCTTCCAGTGTAAAAAATCAAATTTAGAGAATAACATTGGCCATCTTCTAAGCTAAAGATTATGGAATATGCCCTGAAATTCTGAATTGTTTAATCTAACATAAATCCAATGGTTGATGCTGAAAAGCTAATGAGCTAAAACTATGTGCATATTTTAGTGAAATATATGTTCACTACCTTTCCTGAAAGCGTGCCATTTTATTAGCTCTCGAATAATACACTGCATTTAAAATCTTATATGTAATTATAAAAACAATTTTAATGGAATAATAACATATTGAAACGATTATCACATATTATATTATGAAACAGAAGCCAACCAACCCCACCTCTCAGTATATGGCAAACATATCTAGATATTTGTCACTTAAGCAGATTGAGAATTGCATGGCAGCATCTATATGAACAAACAAATTTTTTTAGTATGTCAACAAGAGTATTTAGCTATGGAACTGAGAAGCCTATCCTACTCACCAGAACTTCCAAATCCTGTCAATTTCTATTAGAAATATCTCCCTCCTTCAACAACCCTAGCAATATATCTAGACTTTTTATTATGGCATTAGCATTTCTATCAGAAATCCTTATCTTATCTCAAAGAGACTAGAAGCTCTTTGTGGATAAGAATCATGCCTATCTCATTAATTGACCTACCCAAACTACTAACATAGTGATTCCTTGGTAATGATGTGCCTTTAGCAATTATTTGTTGAGAGGATTAAGGCATTAATTACAAAGTCAAATTAGTACATGTACTATAACAAAAACCATTATATTTTATTTATTTATTTATTTTTGAAAGACGGGGTCTTGCTATGTTGCCCAGGCTAGAGTGCAGTGGCTATTCACAGTTGTGATCCCACTACTGATCAGCACAGGAGTTTTGACCTGATCTGTTTCCACCTGGGCAGGTTCACCCCTCCTTAGGCAATCTGGTGGTCCCCTGCTCCCAGGAGGTCACCATATTGATGCTGAACTTAGTGCAGACACCTGATGGACATAGTGCACTACAGCCCAGAGCTCCAGGTCTCAAGCAATCCTCCCACCTCAGCCTTCACAGTAGCTGAGACTACAGGCACACACCACTGTGCCCAGCAAAAACCATTATATTTTAGATGAAAATATTTAAACACATGTTCTCTTCCATTCTCCCAATTAGCTAGAGTTATAGTTCTTAATGTGTGTTCTAGCACCAATAACATCAACATCAATGAGAATATAACCATAAATGCTAACTGTTGTACCCTGCCATAGATATGCCGAATCAGAAACTCTGCAGGTAGGGCCCAGAAATCTCTTTGCAGAAGCCCTCCTCATGATTCTGATGTAGGCTGCTTGTCTAAAGATGCATGGTAGGCTAATCGTCTTTCATTTGCTTTTCTCTCTGTAGCTATCATAGAACACTAATCTAATTTCTTAAAATTACCATGGGTATTTTAGGGGGGAAAATGTTCCCCTATTTAAATGATCAATCCAGGCTTTGAAAAGGAAACACTCTCTCTTCCCTGTTCGCATGACTTATAATGTCACTTACTGCCCCAGCTTCCAAGAAATACCAGTACTGATACAAAATGTCACTGCCAACACTATTTATTTATCCTTATTAATATCATTTTCTAAAAGAGTGAATATGTTTACCATTGTCTTATATTTTTTGTTCTCAGAAGCTGTTCATCCTGGGTCAAGATCCAAGAATGAGATCACTCTGCTTCTCCAGCTTGAGTCTCTCCAGGCTGAACGAGTAGGGATTCATGTTTGTATTAGTCTGTTCTCATACTGCTATAAAGAACTACTTGAGGCTGAGTAATTTACAAAGAAAAGAGGTTTAATTGACTCACAGTTCCACAGGCTTAATAGGAAGCATAATTAGGAGGCATCAAGAAACTTACAATCATAGTGCAAGGCAAAGGGAAAGAAAGCACCTTCTTCTCATGGCAGCAAAAGGGAGAGAGCAAAGTGGGGAGGTGTCACAAACTTTTAAACAACCAGATCTCATGAGAACACACTCACTATTGTGAGAAAAGCATGGAGGAATTGCCTCTATGATTCAATCACCTCCCACTAAGCCCCTTCTCCAATTCAACATGAGATTTATGAGGGGACACAAGTCAAAGCCATATCCTTCTGCCCCTGGCCCCTCCAAAACCCCATGTCCTTCTCATATTCCAAAATACATCTACCCTTCTCAACAGTCCCCCAGTCTTAATTCATTTTAGCAGTAACTTGAAAGTCCAGAGTCCAAAGTCTCATCTAAGACAAGGTAATTCTCTTCCACCTATAAACCTGTAAAATCAAAAACTAGTTAGTTACTTCCAAGATTCAACTGGGGTACAGGCATTGGGTAACATCCCCCTTTCAAATGGGAGAAGTTCTCCAAAACAAAGGGCTACAGGCCCCATGCAAGTCCAAAATCCAGTACAGCAGTCATTCCATATTAAAGCTTCAAAATAATCCTCTTTGACTCTATTTCTCATATCTAGGGCATGCTGATGCAAGGGGTGGGCTCCTAAAGCCTTGAGAAGCTCTGCCCCTGTAGCTCTGTAAGCTATAGCCCCTGTGGCAACTTTCATGGGCTGGCGTTGAGTGCTGTGGCTTTTCCAGGCACATGGTGCAAGCTGTCAGTGGATCTACCAGTCTAGGGTGTGGAGGATGATGGCCCTCTTCTTACGCTTGAGTAGACAGTGCCCCAGTAGGGACCCTGTGTGGGGGTTCCAACACCATATTTCCTCTCCATGCTGCCATAGTAGAGGTTCTCCATGAAGGCTCCATCCCTGTAGCAGATTTCTGCCTGGACATCTAGGCATTTCCATACATCCTCTGAAATCTAAGCGGAGGTTCCAAAACCTGAACTCTTGCCTTCTGAACACATGCAGGCCCAATACCACATGGAAGTTGCCAAGGCTTGGGGATTTCACTCTCTGAAGAAATGACCTGAGCTGTACTTTTACCACTTTTAGCCACAGCTGGAGCTAGAGCAGCTGTGACAAAGCAGAACAACATGTCCCGAGGCTGAACAGAGTAGCTGGGGCCTTGGCTTGGCCCACAAACCATTTTTCCTTCCTAGGCCTCTAAATCTGTGATGGGAGGGGCTGCTGTGAAGGTCCCTGAATTTCCTGGAGACATTTTCCCCATTGTCTTGGCTATTAACATTCAGCTCTTTGTCACGTATGCAAATTTCTACAGTCAGTTTAAATTTCTTCCCAGAAAATTTTTTTTTTCTACAACATGGGCAGGCCACAGATTTTCTAAACTTTTATGCTCCACTTCCCTTATAAGTTCCAATTTCAGACCATTTCTTTCTTCATGCATATGAGCATACACTTTTAGAAACATTCAGGTCACTTCTTGAATACTTTGTTGCTTGGAAATTTCTTCCACCAGATACCCTAAATCATCTCTCTCAAGTTGAAAATTTCACAGATTTTTATGGCAGTAGCCAGTGTCTTTGCTAAAGTATAGCAAGAGTGACCTCTACTCCAGTTTCCGGTAACTTGCTCATCTCCATCTAAGACCACCTCAGCCTGGACTTCATTGTCCTTATCACTATCAGCATTTTGCTCAAAACCATTCAGCAAGTCTCCAGGAAGTTCCAAACCTTTCCACATCTTCCTGTATTCTTTTGAGCCCTCCAGACTGTTTCAGCCTCTGCCTGTTACCCAGTTGCAGAGTCACTTCCACATTTTTCAGGTACCTTATAGTAGTATCCCACTCATAGTACCAATTTTCTGTATTAGTTTGTTCTCACACTGCTATAAAGAATTACCTGAGACTGGGTAGCTTATGAAGAAAATGGGTTTAATTGACTCACAGTTCCTCAGACTTAACAGGAAGCATAATTAGGAGGCTTTACAATCATGGCAGAAGGGCAAAGAGGAAGATAGCATCTTCACGTGGTGGTGAGAGAGAGAGACAGAGAGAGAGAGCACAAAGAAGGAAGTGCCACAAAGTTTTAAACAACTGTATCTTGTGAGAACTCACACACTATCACAAGAACAGCAAGGGGGAAATCCACCCCATAATCCAATCACTTTCTACTAGGCCCTTCTTCCAATTTGACATGAGATTTGGGTGTGTACACAAATCCAAACCATATCAATATCATAATTAAATTAAAACATTCCAGTAGAGGAGAAGTTTGACTTCGAGGTAGCAGGTACTGGATGACTACAATTAGTCCTAAGAACCTTTGTACTTGGTTTGTATCTCTCTCTTTCTCAAGTCATCCTATCACATCACTACATATAGCACGAGTCTATAGTGTTTATACATATGGACACTATAGATTCTCTCATCTAAAGAAATTATAGACTCTCTATATAAGGATACTATATATGGACACTACAGACTCTCTCTATATATCTTTCTATCCATCTATATATAGACCCTATTTCTCTCCCCCAGTTCTAAAATAACTACCATGGCGTCATTTGCTGGAAGTAGATAGGTGATGTAATTAAGACTCTAAAGCTCAGTAAACACAAGAAAGACTATATTTCCAGCAACTCAGAAAAATAAAAATTAGAGTAAGAGCTTTCTAAGAGTTTTAGGGACAATGAAACTAATGTAGCTCTGGTTAGATATATTAAAAGTCATGCAACTATACACTGGAAAAAAATCAATACTATGGCATAATAACTTAAAAAATTAGCATATTACTAAAATCTCAAAAAAAACCCAACTAAAAAAAAAACAAAAACAAGAATAAATAAGGGCCCTCCAAAAATTTTACACTTTCTAAATGAGTACAAATTTAATTCATTTAAAATTAACATTTTTTGGCCAGGCAAGCATGGTGGCTCATGCCTGTAATCCTTGCACTTTGGTAGGATGAGGTGGATGAATCACTTGAGGTCAGGAATTCAAGACCAGCCTAGCTAAAATGGTGACACCCTGTCTCTACCAAAAACACAAAAAAATAAGCCGGGCATGGTGGCAGGTCCCTGTAATCCCACCTACTTGGGAAGCTGAGGCAGGAGAATCACTTGAACCCAGGATGTGGTGGTTGCACTGAGCCAAGATCACGCCACTGCACTCCAGCCTGGGCAACAGAGTGAGACTCCGTCTTTAAAATAAATAAATAAATTTGGACTTCTGCCAAGATGGCCAAATAGGAACAGCTCTAGTCTGCAGTTCCCAGCAAGTGATCTCTGCATTTCCAACTGAGGTACCAGGTTCATCTTGTTGGGACTAGTTACACAGTGGGTGCAGCCCAAGGAAGACAAGCCAAAGCAGGGTGGGGTGTCACCAGACTAGGAAGCACGAAGGGCCAGAGAACTCCCTCTCCTAGCCAAGGGAAGACATTAGGGACGTTTCCCAACACTCTGGAACTCTGGCTCAGATAGTGTACATTTCTCGCAATCTTCATAACCCACAGACGAGGAGATTCCCTACAGTGCCTACAACACCAGCACCCCAGGTTTCAGCACAAAACTGGGCAGCTGTTTTAGCTGCAGCAGTTTTGTTTTGCTTTTTTATCATACCACAATGGCACCTAGAATACCAGCAAGACAGAACAGCTTCTTCCCCTGAAAAACAGGGCTAAAGCCAGTGAGTCAAATGATCTGGCTCGGCGGGTCCCACCCCCACAAACACCAGCAAGCTAAGCCACTGGCTTGAAATTCTTGCAGCCAGCACAGCCTTCTAAGCTCGACCTGGGATGTTTGACGTCAGTGAAGGGAGGGGCATCCACCATGAGGCTCGGGTAGGCAGTTTTAACCTCACCTGTGTAAACAAAGTTGCTGGGAAGTTTACAGGACTGGGCAGAGCCCAGGGCAGCTCAGCAAGTCCTCTGCCGGCAGACTGTCAACTAGACTCCCTTCTTACTGGGTAGGGCAATTCTGAAAAAAAGCAGCAGTCTGTTGAGGACGTATAAATAAAGCTCCCACCTTCCCCCAGGACAGAGCAACAAGGAAAAGGGGCAGTTGTGGGTTCCAGTTCAGCAGACTTAAATGTCCCTACCTGACAGCTCTGAAGGAAGCAATGGATTTCCCTGCACAGTGCTTGAGCTCTGATAAGGGACAGACTGTCTTCTCAAGTGGCTCTCTGACTCCCATGTATCCTGACTGGGAGACACCTTATACAGAAGAGCTCTGGCTGACATCTGGTGGGTACCCTTCTGGGACAAAGCTATCAGAGGAAGAAATAGGCAACAATCTTTGCTGTTCTGCGGCCTCTGCGAGTGAGTCCCATGAAAGCAGGGTCTGCACGGGACCTCCAGCAAACTCCAGCAGACCTGCAGCAGAGGGGGCTGACTGTTAACAAGGAAAACTAACAAACAGAAAGAAATAGCTTTAACATTAACAGAAAGAACATCCATTCGGAGACTCCATCCAAAATTCACCAACTTCAAAGACCACAGGTAAATCCACAAAGATGGAAATAAACCAGCACAAAAAGGCTGAAATCACCCAAAACCAGAATGGCTCTTCTCCTCCAAGGGATCACAACTCCTCATCAGCAAGGGAACAAAACTGGATGGAGAATGAGTTTGATGAATTCACAGAAACAAGCTTCAGAAGGTGGGTAATAACAAACTTCTCCAAGCTAAAGGAGCATGTTCTAACTCAATGTAAGGAAACTAAGAACCCTGAAAAAAGTTAGACGAAATGCTAACTAGAATAACCAGTGTAGAGAAAAACATAAACGACTTGATGGAGGTGAAAAATGGAGCACAAGAACTTCATGAAGCATGCACAAGTTTCAATAGCCGAATCAATCAAGTGGAAGAAAGTATATCAGAGATTGAAGAACAACTCAATGAAATAAAGTGAGAAGATAAGATTAGAGAAAAAAAGAGTGAAAAGAAAAGAACAACACCTCCAAAAATTATGGGATTATGTGAAAAGACCAAATCTACGTTTGATCAGTGTACCTGAAACTGATGGGGAAAATGAAACCAAGTTGGACAACACTCTTCAGGATATTATCCAGGAGAACTTCCCCAACCTAGCAAGGCAGGCCAACATTCAAATTCAGGAAATACAGAGAACACCACAAAGATATTCCTTGAGAAGAGCAATCCCAAGGCACATAATTGTCAGATTTGCCAGGGTTGAAGTGAAGGAAAAAATGCTAAGGGCAGCCAGAGAGAAAGGTCAGGTTACCCACAAAGGGAAGCCCATTAGACTCACAGTGGATCTGTTGACAGAAACACTACAAGCCAGAAGAGAGTGGGGGCCAAGATTCAAACATACTTAAAGAATTTTCAACCCAGAATTTCATATCCAGCCAAACTAAGCCTCATAAGCAAAGGAGAAATAAAATCCTTTATGAACAAGCAACTGCTAAGAGATTTCCTTACCACCAGGCCTGCCTTACAAGAGCTCCTGAAGGAAGCACTAAACATGGAAAAAACAATCAGTACCAGCCACTGCAAAAAAATACCAAATTGTAAAGGCCATCGACACTGTGAAAAAAACTGCATCAATTTACAAGCAAAATAACCAGCTAGCACTAAAATGGCAGGATCAAATTCACTCATAACAATATTAACCCTAACTGTAAAAGGGTTAAATGCCCCAGTTAAAAAACACAGAACTGGATAAAAAATCAAGACCTAATGATGTGCTCTGTTCAGGAGACCCGTCTCACATGCAAAGACACATATTGGCTCAAAATAAAAGGATGGAGGAAGATTTACCAAGAAAATGGAGAGCAAAAAAAAGCAGGAGTTGCAATCCTAGTCTCTGATAAAACAGGTTTTAAGTCAACAAAAATCAAGAGACAAAGAATGGCATTATATAATGGTAAAGGTATCAATGCAACAAGAAGAGCAAACTATTCTAAATATATATGTACCCAATACAGGAGCACCCAGATACATAAAGCAAGTTCTTAGTGACCTACAAAGAGACTTAGACTCCCACACAATAATAGTGGGAGAATTTAACACGCCACTGTCAATACTAGACAGATTGAGACTGAAAATTAACAAGGATATCCAGGACTTGAACTCAGATCTGGACCAACCAGACTTAATATACATCTATAGAACCCTCCACCCCAAATCCACAGAATATACACTCTTCTCAGCACCACATCATACTTATTCTAAAATTAATCACATAACTGGAAATAAAACACTCCTCAGCAAATGCAAAAGAAAGGAAATCATAACAAACAGTCTCTCAGACTACCATGCTATCAAATTAGAACTCAGGATTAAGAAACTCACTGAAAACTGTACAACTACATGGAAACTGAACAACCTGCTCCTGAATGACTACTGGATAAATAATGAAATGAAGGCAGAAATAAAGATGTTTTCCGAAACCAATGAGAACAAAGATGCAATATACCTGAATCTCTGAGACATATTTAAAACAGTGTCTGGGGGGAAATTTATAGCACTAAATGCCCACATGATAAGCGAGGAAAGATCTAAAATTGACATGCTAAGAACTAGAGGAGCAAGATCAAATAAATTCAAAAGCTAGCAGAAGTCAAGAAATAACTAAGGGCAGAGCAGAACTGAAGGAGATAGAGATACAAAAAACCCTTCAAAAAAAATCAATAAATCCATGAGCTGGTTTTTTGAAAAAATCAACAAAATAGATAGACTGCTAGCCAGACTAATAAAAAAGAAAAGAGAGAAGAATCACATAGACACAATAAAAGATGATAAAGGGGTATCACAACCGATCCCACAGAAACACAAACTACCATCAGAGATTACTACAAACACCTATATGCAAATAAACCAGTAAATCTAGAAGAAATGGATAAATTCCTGGACACTTACCCCCTCCCAAGACCAAAGCAGGAAGAAATTGAGTCTCTGAATAGACCAATAACAAGGTCTGAAATTGAAGCAGCAATTAATAGTCTTCCAACCAAAAAGGGTCCAGGAGCAGATAGGCTGGCTCACAGCCAAATTCTACCAGAGGTACAAAGAAGATCTGGTACCATTCCTTCTGG
Organism: Cacajao melanocephalus; assembly: GCA_963573385.1. NCBI lineage: Eukaryota > Metazoa > Chordata > Mammalia > Primates > Pitheciidae > Cacajao > Cacajao melanocephalus. The sequence goes on from CAUYLG010067702.1 coordinate 10,474, forward strand.
AACTATTATAACAATGCAAAAAGAGGAAATCCTCACTGTCTCATTTTATGAGACCAACATCATTCTGATACCAAAACCTGGCAGAGACATAACTAAAAAAGAAAATTTAAGGCCAATATCCATGATGAACATTGATACGAAAATCCTCAATAAAATCCTGCAAATGGAATAGGCTCATCAGAAAGCTTATCCATCATGACCACATCAGCTTCATCCCTGGGATGCAAGGCTGGTTCAACATACAAAAATCTATAAATATAATCCATCACATAAACAGAACCAAAGACAAAAAAACCACGATTATCTCAATAGATGCAGAGAAGGCCTTTGACAAAATTCAGCAGCTTTTTATGCTAAAAACTCTCAGTAAACTAGGTATCAGTGGAATGTATCTCAAAATAATAAGAGCTATTAATGACAAACCCACAATCAACATGATACTGAATGGGCAAAAACTGGAAGCATTCCCTTTGGAAACTGGCACAAGACAAGGATGCCCTCTCTCACCATTCCTATTCAACATAGTATTGGAAGTTCTGGCCAGGGCAATCAGGTCAGAAAAAGAAATAAAGGGTATTCAGTTAGGAAAAGAGAACCTCAAATTGTCTTCATTTGCAGATGACATAATTGTATATTTAGAAGACCCCATCATCTCAGCCCAAAATCTCCTGAAACTGATAAGCAACTTCAGCAAAGTCTCAGGATACAAAATCAATGTGCAAAAATCACAAGCATTCCTATACACCAGTAACAAACAGAGAGCCAAATCATGAGTGGACTTTCATTCACAACTGCTACAAAGAGAATAAAACACCTAGGAATACAACAATAAGGGATGTGAAGTACATCTTCAAGAAGAAATACAAACCACTGCTCAAGGAAATAAAAGAGGACACAAACAGATGGAAAAACATTCCATGCTCATGGTTAGGAAGAATCAATATCATGAAAATGGCCATGCTGCCCAAAGTAATTTGTAGATTCAATGCTATCCCTATAAAACTACCATTGACTTCCTTCACAGAATTGGAAATAAAACACCTTAAACTTCATATGGAAACAAATAAGGGCCTGCATAGTTAAGACAATCCCCAGCAAAAAAAAAAAAAAAAAAAATGTGGAGGCATCATGCTACCTGACTTTATACTATAAGGCTTCAGTAATCAAAACAGCATGGTACTGGTACCAAAACAGAGATATAGACGAATGGAACAGAACAGAGGCCTTAGAAATAACACCACACATCTACAACCATCTGATCTTTGACAAACCTTAAAAAAACAAGCAATGGGGAAAGGATTCCCTATTTAATAAATGGTATTGGGAAAACTGGCTAGCCATATGTAGAAAAATGAAACTGGACCACTTCCTTACACCTTATGCAAAAATTAACTCCAAATGGATTAAGGACTTAAACGTAAGACCTAACACCATAAAAAACCTGCAAGAAAACCAAGGCAATATCCTTCAGGACATAGGCACAGGCAAGGACTTCATGACTAAAACACCAAAAGCAATGTCAACAATGCCAAAATAGACAAACGAGATCTAATTAAACTTAAGAGCTTCTGCACAGTAAAAGAAACTATCATTAGAGTGAACCAGAAACCAATAGAACGGGAAAAAATTTTTGTAAGCTACCCATCTGACAAAGGGCTAATATCGAGAATCTACAAGAATCTACAAAGAACTAAAACAAATTTACAAGAAAAAACAACCCCATCAAAATATGGGTGAAGGATATGAATGGAAACTTCTCAAAAGTAGACATTTATTCAGCCAACAAACATATGAAAAAAAGCTCATCATCACTGATCATTAGAGAAATGCAAATCAAAACCACATTGAGATACCATCTCATACCAGTTAGAATGGTGATCATTAAAAAATCAGGAGACAGCAGATGCTGGAGTGGATGTAGAGTAATAGGAATGCTTTTACACTGTTGGTGTTAGTGAAAATTAGTTCACCCATTGTGGAAAACAGTGTGGCGATTCCTCAAGTATCTAGAACTAAAAATAGCATTTGAAACAGCAATCCCACTACTGGGCATATAGCCAAAGGATTAGAAATCATTCTATTGTAAAGACACATGCACACGTATGTTTATTGCGGCACTGTTCACAATAGCAAAGACTTGGAACCAACCCAAATGCCATCAACGATGGACTAGATAAAGAAAATGTGGCACATATACACCATGGAATACTGTGCAGCATAAAAAAGGATGAGTTCATGTCCTTTGCAGGGACATGGATGAAGTTGGAAACCATCAT
>CAUYLG010067703.1:0-37737 GCA_963573385.1 Cacajao melanocephalus
CCTGCTATTTCGGGCTCTCAAACTCTTAATTTGAACTAGCTCCCTCCTGTGATAATGCCTTCCTTCTCATAGAAGGCAGTATTAACCAACACGAAACCACTTTGCACAGATGCTGGAATTGCCCAGTGACCCACTGTGCAGTGCAAATTCCCTTTCCTCAGGGGGTCTGGGTGGGGAGGGGGCAGCAGATGTGTCTGGTGTTGGCAGGGGAGTCCAGCTCACACAGAAATCAACGGAAATGTGAGAGCAGCAAACCTGCCGACCATAGTCAAAGCTGAGTCCCTCACAAGTCTGGTTAGTATGATCACTTGACAGACACATCTCTGAGCCCCTCCTGCCAGGCGCAAAGCACACTCTTCCGGGAGAGCATCAAAGTGCAGCTTCCTGGATTCCGTGTCAGTCCCACCAAATCAAAGTCCTGGAGGTGGGGATACGAGCATCTGAGTTTTAAATTAGGTCCTGGGAAAATCTGAAGACCATGGACCTCTGTTTCAGGGGCTGGAAGAAACCTGAAAATGCCAGGAATGAAAAGTCATGTTTCTCATACTCCAGGTCCTCAGGTCCCTGAAAGAGACTGACCTGGTAACCCACCACTGACTACCAATGACGACTGACCATTGCTCCACTAGTTCTCCAGGCAAGGTCTGAAGGGCCTTCTACTCCTAAAGAATCTCCCAGCTTCAGCAGGCCTGCTCATATTTGGAAGCCACCATAACATCTGTGTGCATAGACTTTACTGGCTAATAGACCATGTTCTATTAGCTCTGCTTTCTAAAACACTTAAACTTATCTCGTGTCCAGTTTCTTCCACCGGGTTCATGAGCCAGAGATAATCTATGTAGTATTAGCCTACCATGATATTAATGTATCTCATTTATTAAGAGTTTCCTAAATGCAATAAATGCATTTAGGGTATTTTTTTGAAGTTTTCCTATCTGTAAAATAATAGTGTTTAAAACTATATAAATAACATTGTAGAACATTCATAATTTCACAACTCTGAGACAACTGTCATTTTTCATATTTTCCTTTCCTGTCTTTTTCACTTGTATTTATTTTAACATACTTGTGGTCAATGGATACCTTTAGCTTTTTAACACTTTTTCAATCCATATTCTATCATGGGCATTTTGCATGTTGATACCTAATCTTCCTTATTATTTTTATAGCTGCACAACATTTCATGAAGTCATTATGTCAATTTACTTAATCTCGGTCATAGTGGCTCACGCCTATAATCCCAGCACTTTGGACGGCTGAGGTGGGCGGATCACCTGAGGTCAGGAGTTTGAGATCAATTTACTTAATTATTTTTCTATTGTTAGACATTTAATTTTTGTTCCTTCTGGTCTTTCAAATAGATAAGTATGAGCATTTTAAAATTTATTTCTTTCCCTTAGAATAGAATTCCACACCTTGGCTTATCTAAGGAAAATAGGATCTAAAGAATGTGAAACACTGGACTTTTTGTGGCTGTGAGAGGACATAATTTTTCATCAGAGAGCACCTGATAGGTTATCATTTACTGGACACTACAGTGCCAGGCTCATGGAATCCTCACAACAGCACACTTTCAAGTAAGTATTAGTCTCCATTTTGTAGAAGTAATGTACCCACGCATGCGCAGTGAGTGGGGGGGGGGGTGGGGCTAGGTCCTTCTGACCTGAAGCCCACCCTGTGGTAATCCACAGTAAGAGAGAGGGAAGAAGTGATTGAGGGCAGGGAGGGACACTTCAAGAGGCTTGTGATGGACATGACAGCAGTTTGCCAAATCTTTCCAGCTCTGCCCCACTTCCGGGCACCTGGTAGACTTCACTTCGGGCACCTGGTAGACTTCACTTCCGGCCCCTATGATTGGGTAGCACCACACTGAGCTGTGAATGGCAGTAATGGGAGTCACTTCCAGATCGGAGCATCTAATTGCTGGTGCAACATCCTCCAGGACTCTCCCTCTGCCGCGATGACCCTAACATTTGACGGGATCATTGCTTCATCAGCCTGGGGCCCAGCGTGGGGAGTTGCAGGGCAGAATCCCACGCTGAGCTGCAACAGCCACAGGGATGGAGCAAGAAATAAGCTTCTGTTGTCAGGAGTCACTAAGATTTTGGAGTAGTTTGTAACCACAGCATAATCTAGCCCATCCTGCCGGGCGTCTTTCAACTTCCAAAATGACTATTGTGTAAGCTCCCCCTACACATAGGCAGCTTCCTTCATAAGGTGATTTGAGGAATACCTAGGGCACACATGCCCCAAAACGCTGCCTGAAATACCTACTGGGAAGGACATTCATTTGGGCAAAGGGCTATCGAGGGTAGCAGTGTGCAACCCCAGTCATTCCCAGTGTTACAGATACAGGCTCATCAGCTCCATATGAGAGAGGGCAATAATTTAGTGGGCTGTGTTTGGGGACAGAAAGAAGAGACATTTAGGGCTCTGAGTTCTTGCCAGAGAGAGGACAGCCCCTTGGAGTTCCAGAGTACTGTGCTGGACATATGGGTAGCTGCCTGCTGTCCCAGCTGCAGGAGGCTAGACCCTGTCGCCAGATTCACCTAGCCAACAATTTTGCCTTTGGCCATCTTGTCCCAGAGAGATGTGATTCTGTCATTCATATTAAGACCTCTTCCCTCCTAGAAATACCATCTCCTGGGAAGATGGCCCTAGGGGAATAGAGACTTGAGTTTTATAGGCCTTCTCCAGGGCTCAGATGCAAGCTCTGCCATTCACCAGTTAAATGACCTTAAATCCTGTGCCATGTGTGAGCCTCAAATTTCTCACCCATTAAATGGGAATCAAAATATCCACTTTGTAGGATGGTGGGCTAATTAAGAGTAAGAATGTGCTTGGCACACAGTAGGTCCTCAATAAATTATTCCTACTGCTTTTGTTATAAAGTAAGTGTCTTCCTAGGCTCATCCTCTCCATAAAACAGGAAAATCAGTATTCTCCTCCAGTGAAAGCAAACCTCACAAAAGGGCAGGGCCTCCTTCTATTTGCTTTATCATACACTTGGACAATCATTCTGAAAACATACTTTTGGGGTCACAGTGTTAAGAGGAGCTTCTTGCTATCAAGAGACAGCTGTTTGCTGTAGTACTCATATAAGTGCCCATGTTTGCAATCCTTGAGAAGACCCTTCTTTCTAACTAGCAGACACTGGATCTTCAGCAGGACCCAGCAATTAAGGGGAAGGCTTGTGCTGTGTTAGCACGCCCTCCACGCTGGAAGCCCTTTAACAACAGAGGGATGCAACATATCACAAAGAATGGGCTTTTGAGAATGCATGGTGCTGCCACCATCCCTGTTACCTCCACGTTCAGAGCCAGATTCACTTTAGTACACACTGGACACTGAAGATTTCCTAGATGAATTAGCTCAGAGAGGCTGATGAAAGCCAAACTTTGCCTGAGGCTCCCTCCAGTGAAGCTTGCTGCTTGCTCTGTCTGCCCCTCTCCAGCCCTTTACTCAGGTTCTTTCCCTGGTGCTGCCCTTTGCTCTAACTCAGGAGTTGTCAGGTTACAGTTTTCTTCTTATAGTAGTGATTTTCCAGACTTTTTGGAATGTCGACAACCTATCCTCGTTTTCCTGATGTGATGTTTTTTCCCTTATGCCTAAAGTGCTATATAGCACACACAATTATTTAATAGGATTTAAAATCTTCCAGGAAGTATTCATAATAGCCCCACAGTGGAACCAATTCAAATATCCATCAACTGATACATGTGTAAACCTGATGCGGTCTATTCATTCAACAGAATATTATCCCGCCATAATGAGGAATGAATCACACCTGTAATCCCAGCACTTTGGGAGGCTGAGGCCAGCAGATCACCTGAGGTCAGGAGTTTGAGATCAGCCTGGCCAACATGGTGAAATTCTGTCTCTACTAAAAACACAAAACTTAGCCAGGCATGGTGGCAGGTGCCTGTAATCCCAGCTACTCACAAGGCTGAGGCAGGAGAATCACTTGAAACCAGGAGGTGGAGGTCGTAGTGAGCTGAGATAGGCCACTGCACTCCAGCCTGGGAGACAGAGTGAGACACTGTATCAAAAAAAAAAAATAAGGAATGAAGAACTCATAGATACTACAACATGGATGAATGCTGAACACGCTATGCTAAGTGAGAGAAGCCAGGCACAACAGGCTACATAATACATGACTCCATGTATATGAAATGTCCAGAATAGACAAATCTATAGAGAAAGAAAATAGATTAGTGGTTGCCTAGGCCAGGCAGGGGTGGAGGGGTAGAATGCGGGCAGTGACTGTTGGTGGGTATGGGTTTCTTTTTAGGGCAATAAAAAGGTTCTAAAACTAGAAAAGAGTGATAACTGTACAACTCTGAATATACTAAAAGCCACTGAATTGTGTAGCTTAAAAGGGCAAATCTTATGGCATGTGAATTATATCTCAATAAAGGTGCTGTAAAAAAAAACTTGCAATGCAAGAATTTTATGACCTCCCTCAAAACAAACAAACAAACAAAAAAACTCTAGGGGTGTTTCCAAATTAGAGATGGGAACATGCCTTATGGGGTTTGCAATCTCAAACAGGAGAAGTAGACTGGGTGGAAAGGCACAGACGGGGCAGGAGCCTTCAGTCACTGGAAAATGAGCCTCGCCAAGTGGGGGCAGCTGCCGTCCACTTCCCGCCAGGGACTGCCTCTCAGGCCCAGTATTGTCAGATTTTACATTTTTTTCAAGAAAAAATCAAAAGAATTTTTTTTTTTTTTGGAGAGGGAGTTTGACTCTGTTGCTCATAGTGGAGTGCAGTGGTGTGATCTCGGCTCACCGCAGCTTTCATCTCCTGGGTTCAAGTGATTCTCCTGCCTTAGCCTCCCAAGTAGCTGGGACTACAGGTGCCCGCCACCACGCCCAGCTAATTTTTGTATTTTTAGTAGAGATGGGGTTTCACCATGTTGGCCAGGCTTGTCTCGAACTCCTGGCCTCAGGTGATCCACCCGCCTTGGCCTCCCAAAGTGCTGGGATTACAGGTGTAAGCCACCATGCCTGGCTGAAAAAAACAAAAGAATTTAATTTTAGTTGAAATTTTCTTACTTTGGTTTTTCAACTAATTCAACTTTTTAAATTACACATATTTGATTTCTGCCTTTCCTGCTGAGTCAACAAATATTCCTGAGTGTCTCCTGTGTGCCAGGCGCAGTCCTAAGCCCTGAGAGTGCAGCAATGACCAGGGCCTCAGTAATGGGCTGTGATCCCGTCAACGGGAGGGTGCTACTGTGGAGCAGATGGCCCTGTGTGGCACGCACTGAGCTGCCCTTGGAGCATGGCACCTGGGGCCCAGCACTGCCATGGGAACCAGCACTGCTGGCAGCCGCACTCACCCAGGGAGGGATGAGCCAGCACCCCAGCAAGCCCCAAGGCCCCTCTCTAGTCCTCCCTAGAGAGGCATGAGTGTGCTCAGAGAGGTGGCTGTGGATCAGGCCAAGCAGAACAAATCCTCAGGCTGTGGGGCCCACTGTCGAGATGCTTATCTTCCCACATCTTATTTATTTTGAGACAGAATCTCTCTCTGTCACTCAGGCTGGAGTGTAGTGGCATCATCTTGGCTCACTGCAATCTCTGCCTCCCCAGTTCAAGTGATTCTTGTGCCTCTGCCTCCTGAGTAGCTGGGATTATAGGCACCTGCCACCACGCCCGGCTAATTTTTATATTTTTAGTAGTGGTGGGATTTCACTATGTTGGCCAGGCCTCAGGTGATCCACCTGCCTCGGCCTCCCAAAGTGCTGGGATTACAGGCATGAGCCACCACGCCCAGCCCCCACCTCTCTCTAAATGCCCAAGTTCAGACCTCTGGAGAGAGACCAAGGCACAGAGGCCAACCTGCCCTCAGGGATAGAATCTCCTGGTACATGATGTTTTAACGAGAGCCTCATGGCACCTCACAGAAGACTGACCTTGAAGATTTCTTTTTTTTTTTTAGCCTCCCTTGCTAAATAGAACTGCATTAACTACCCAGATGCCATGGTTCAAACCAGACTCTCTAGGAAAGAAGGGCTCTAAGTCACCCATTTTATTTCGTTTCCCATTTGCTGTGGTTCCTGGAGAGAATGCATGGTTACAGGGGCAGCCATTGTTTTAATGGGCTTGGCCATTTTTACCGCATTCAGCAGGGACTTTCCTCCCCAGGAGATCTGATCTCAAGGAGATAATTCTCAGAAAATCTCTCACGAATAACAGTAGGTCAGAACCGCAAAATTAAAATGCTGTTAGTTTCAAAGTAGGCACCTAAATGTACTCTATTTGGCTTATGACAAGTTAAGTATAATCTGAAACTACCATGACCTAAAATTTAATGGCACAACAGGAGAACTGAACACGTTTGTGCTTTTCTAAAAAGAAAATTGAATCTTTTTTGTTGATTGCTCCAACCCAATAAACAACCATTAAAACGTAAAATTTAAAAAAAAAAAAGCATGCTGCTTTTTAGAATGTCATAGGGTAGGTTAGACGGCTGCAAATTCTTTGCTGCTCCTGCCCATTGAGAGATAAAATCTAATTGCCCTCCCCTTGAAGCTGAGCCAGTCTTTAGGACTTGCTTGACGGGAATGTAAATGTGACAGAAGCACAGGCCTGGGTCTTTCAAGGCTGGTTCAGCTTTGCTGTTGGTTTCCTGGAACACTGTACAGACTTTACTAGCCAAAGACCACGTTCTATTAGCTCTGCTTTCTAAAACACTTAAAGTTATCTCATGTCCAGTTTCTACCACCGGGTTCATGAGCTGGAGATAATCTGTGTAGTATTAGCCTACCATGATATTAATGTATCTAATTTTAAATTTTCTTAATAGTTTCCGAGAGTACCAATAAATGCATTTAGGGTATTTTTCTGAAGTTTTCCTATCTGAAAAATAATAGTGTTTAAAACTATATAAATAACATTGTAGAACATTCACAATTTCACAACCCTGATACAACTGTCATTCTTCATATTTTCCTTTCCTGTCTTTTTCACCTGTATTTATTTTAACATGCTTGTGGTCAATGGATGCCTTTAGTTTTTTAACACTGTTTCAATCCATATTCTATCATGGGCATTTTCCATGTTGATACATAATCTTCCTTATTATTTTTATAGCTGCATAACATTTCATGAAGTCATTATGTCAATTTGACTGGCCCTAGAGGGTGGTTACCCAAGACCACCCTGCTGCCAGGAGCCGCAGCCAGAATCAGACGGAAGCTACGTGAAACAGTCTAACCAGACAACACCCAGGGGAACCAAGTCAACCCTCAGAACTAGGAGGTAAAAGAACAAAACCTGCTTTGGGCCGCTAAGTTTTGGGGTGGTTTTAAGACAATAATAGAACATTAGAATAGGGAGGAAAAGAGAGTATGATTATTTTTCATAGATCTTCATTTACAGCAAGTTATTCTGGACCAATGATAGCTTCCCACACATTCACCCTAAAATCTACTTCTCAAGATACAGATGTGATGTGAAGAGCACAGTAACCATTAAATAAGTCAATAATATTTACTGAATACCCACTATGTACACAGCTAAGAAGTAGAGCATCTAATCAGGAATTATCTAATTTAACAATTCCTGGTCTGAATGAATGGGGAAACCATGAACTATAAATATTTTTGGTCAGAGGAGAAAAGGTAAATAAATGAATTATTTCAAAGTCCTAAGATGAAAGGAACTATTCAGCACGTATAATTAAGAACAAGGTTATCAAAGTATGTGTATTAAAATATACACACAAACAGAATATTCCAGGTTGTAGTCTTCTCAAGAGCAGGAAGCAATTCCATCCAACCTCCAAAAACTTCAGAACTCTAAGGATTTTCAACACATACCTGTAGTTATCATGATTAAATATTTAAACATGAACTGAACTTCTATTACAGCTTACGTTCTTACCTTTGCTTACTACAACTTTTAAAAGTTTCATCATTAGTGTTAATTTTTTTTTTTTTTTTTTGAGACAGAATCTTGCTCTGTCACCCAGGCTAGAGTGCTGTGGCACGATCTCACTTCACTGCAACCTCCACCTCTTGGACTCAAGTGATTCTTGTGCCTCAGCCTCCTGAGTAGCTGGGACTACAGGCATGCAACACCACACCCGGCTAGTTGCATATTTTTTGTAGAGACAGGGTTTCACCACATTGGCCAGACCGGTCTCGAACTCCTGACCTCAAGTCATCCACCCACCTCAGCCACCCAAAGTGCTGGGATTATAGAGTCCTGGCTGGTGTTAAGTTTTAGATCCGACCAATGAATGGTAAAGTGGGGAGAGACTGGGACAACGTGCCAGTACCATCTGCTTAGCTTGAAAATTATTTTACATCTAAGAGTATATTTATCCACAGTAGCCATCTTAACCTGGCAAGACCTTCTTCAGGGGGAATACTGGATGGGCTGCTGTCTTACATTCCTTTCTGAGGATTCTTCCTGTAGGCTCAGTCACTGTCAACCCCTCTGGTGAAGAGCTGGGGTGATGTTGAGCACAGCATTGCTATGGATAATCAAATGTATAGGGGACAGGGCTCTACATCTGAGGGTGCTTTTAAGACAATAATCGATCATTAGAATAGGCAGGAAAAGAGAATGTGATTATTTTTCATAAATCTTCATTTACAGCAAGAGGATAAAAAATTAATGAATCTGGACTATTCAGTTGTTTCCACTGAAAAACCAATTTCCATTGTTCTCTACCATGTTCCAAACGCCAAAGAGACAACAGAAACGACAGGCTGTGACGCTTCTATTCTCTTATGTTCTCAGGTCTTCACTTTCTAAACGAGGCATTTCCCATGGAAGGCTCTCTTTTCCAGCTGTCTTATGTGCATGTCTGAATAGCCAACAACTCATGTAATAAACTCTCTGTATAACATGCACCTACCTACTTGAACTCGGCTGACATAAGAATTGCTCTGGAAAAGAGACTGACTCCTAGTTACAATTATCTTTATGCACTTTCAGGAAATTTTATTGGTAAAGCATTTTCTCCTTGGTAATTCTGTGAGGGTCACACTTAAACAACTAAACAGCATTAACAGTATACCGTTCGATACAACATCCAGCCCCCTTAATGTGGAACTTCAGCTAAGCCTGCAGAGACAGCCGTGAAAATAGGCAGCGGAGGGCGGAAGACACCCTTGCCAGGCCTTCCGGGACTGGGGGGGCACTGGGCTGGGCCTTCAAACAGAGAACCTTGGATTCTTTCCCCACTTTGTGGGGAGCAGATTTAGGGGGCAGACAGCTAAGGGAAGATTTATAAACACAATAATTTTTGTTTCTAAGGGTTATAATATAAAGCAGGCACAGGCATTTTCCTCTACAGAGGTTCTCAAAGAGATCTTTAGAAGCCATAAAATACCACATTTCTTTGCCTAACTCAAAAGTCCTGGGAATCTTCACCTGTCGGCAGAAGCTCTGAAAACAAGGCACTGCACTGCTAATGTGGTAGAAGACAACAAAGAGAAAGAAAAATCGTTTTTCTTGTAAGTCAGAACACGATACAGGCTTATGGCTCTAGGCTTATAGCTGTTGAAGTCCTTGAAGGATTCACAAGGCACTCATCGCTCCAGTGAGTGATCATCTTGTGGAAACCTACAGCGAATCTCACTAGAAAATACACTGGGAAAGAATAGAAGGGGTAAACAGGCATGTCCACCAACTCTGAAACCCCACAGCTAAGGAGACCACTTTGAACTAAAGGAGGTAAATTTAGGAGAAGTAAGAAAAACAGGTAACTTGACATGGTGGTGGAAAATTCATGACATCACAGCGGGCATTGAAGAGGCTGAAATTATAAATAAGCTCAGAAATGATGTGAAGTCACAGATCTATAGTGAGTTGTATCAAGGGAAATGAGGCTGTCTGATGCTCCCTGCAGAGACCCCTAGATGCCACCGTCACATGATAGACCAGGATCTGACCCAACAGAGGTTTAAAAAAAGTTTTTTCTAAAGCATGAAAATGATTCTAAATTAGTGGCAGACTTTCAGTGTATGAGGATCTCAAGACCCAGAACGGCTCTGTCTCCGGTGGGGGCTGGGTGCTCCGAGGCATAGTTTCCATGACTGATAAATCCCTAATGCTGCAAGCCGTGACTGTGGCAGTGCACCCAGCAGCTGGATGGAAAGTGCGGGAACTGGGTCCCCCACAGGGTAGAGAGGGTGTCACCACATTGCCACCTGCCCACCCACTGCTGCCTAGCTCTGTCCTTCAACAGGTATCCTCCGATTTTTAGTTCCTATCCAGAAGAAGAATATGTCTGTCTATAAGGGTGGAGGCTGCTAACTTCAAGACCCTAACCGAAGACATAGCTGCTGTTATAGAGATAACTAGGAACTTGGAGGCAGGACTAGGGAGGCTGCATTTCAACATCCAAACGCCTTTGCCTCTGGGAATGGCATGAGTGATGGGGGGCTGGGCGGTAACTAACTGTACATGTACGATGCGTTCAGCAAAGCAGTTCCAAAACCCACAGCAATCTGCCCTGCTTCCTTTGTCTTGCTCCAGCTGTATCCTGATGTCCCTTTTAAAGCTATTTTTAGTAACAATCATTATTCAACCAAGAAGAACAGAAATTCACGTCAAATGCATTCACAGAGGCGCAGGAGACTTTGGCCACAAACAGACCGCCTTTCAAAGGCATCTTTCCCCATGCCGACCCATTCTCACCTCGTCTCATTGGTGGTTAGAAGCCTGGAACTCCAGCCACAGTTTAGTCAAACTCCATGACATATTGTTTATGGTGGTGGCCACCTGGGAATTTCCCAGGCCCCTGGAGCACGTGTGTTTTCCAGATTCTAAAAACACAAGTCCACAGCGATGACATAAGAGTCTCTACTATAAATTGCATGTGCATTTTAACAGCCCTTACTCTGCTTCTTGCTATACCAGTTGCTGTGGCTGGCAGTCAGGAAAAGGAAGCCTTACTTAAGCACATGCGTGTGTTTTATTCATTGTCCCATACAGGAAAAAATAGATAAAGGGATGATCTGGGTGCCTCCTGTTACTACCAACCCGCGCTAGCTGGGAGAAACACAGCTGGGCTCAGGACCCTGTAAGGAGGCCTGCGGCAGCCTGCACCCCTGCCTCTCCCCGGAAACCCTCCTTGCCTGCCGTCTCTAACCCATCCCTAGCCATAAGCAAATGGAGGATGTTTCCACAGAGGCCCAGTTTTAGTCACATTATTTCTGCCTCCATATACCTTAAGGGTACAGCTAAGAACTGGAACTTTTGATTAAAATGATACACATTCCAGACTTCTGGGAAGCTTTACTACAGAAGGATTCCTGCGTGGCATGGGAAATTGGATGTGAGGTCATCTAAATGATTCCTTTCCTACGTGGAGAGCCTATTGTTTTATTTCCCAGGCAGTGAGATTCTTCAAAACTCCTAGTCATAGGAATTCAAGAATTACTACGTGGGTATCAACAGCACTCTTTGGAAAAGCAGACACAGAAAGGTATGCGCAACATAGGAATGACTTTTTTTTCTTTTTTTGAGAGACAGAGAGACAGAGAAAGAGAGAGAGACTGGCTGTGTTGCCCAGGCTGGAGTGCAGTGATGTGATCATAGCTCACTGGAGCCTCAACTTCATGGGCTCAAGCAATCCTCCCACCTCAGCCTCCCAAGTGGCTAGCAGTACAGGTGCACACCACCATGCTTGGCTTTTTTTTTTTTTTTTTTTTTGAGATGGAGTCTCGCTCTATCACCCAGGCTGGAGTGCAGTGGTGTGATCTCGGCTCACTACAACCTCCGTCTCCTGGGTTCAAGCAATTTTCCTGCCTCAGCCTCCCGAGTAGCTGGACCTGTCTAATTTTTTTGTATTTTTAGTAGAGATGGGGTTTCTCCATGTTGGTCAGGCTGGTCTCAAACTTCTGACCCCAGGTGATCCCACCCACCTCGGCCTCCTAAAGTGCTGGGATTACAGGCAGGAGCCACTGTGCCTGGCCTGTTGTCCATTTTAAAACATGATAGGATAGTTCTCCAGCATTCTTAGAGCAAATTTCCAGTTTCATATTCCAGTTCCAGGAAATGTTATTCCCAAATGATCACAAAGCAGGTTTTACAATACCAGCTAGCATTCCCACTCCTGGGCTCCAGGAATCGCTCTGGACTCCATTTCTGTTTATTGTGGCCAAACAAATAAAGTTCCCAGACCCACACGGAAGACCTGATCAACACCTTCACCACAGAGTCTCAATGTGTGGCCAACTTGGCGCCAACAAAGTGCCCATCACAACTCAGTTTTTTTTGTTTTGTTTTGTTTTGACAGATTTTCACTCTTGTCACCCAGGCTGGAGTGCAATGGGTGATCTCAGCTCACTGCAACCTCCACCTCCCAGGTTCAGGTGATTCTCCTGCCTCAGCCTACCAAGTAGCTAGAACTAGAGGCATGTGCCACGACACGTGGCTAAATTTTTTTTTTTTTTTTTTTTTTTTGTATTTTTAGTAGAGATGGGGTTTCACCACGTTGGCCAGGCTAGTCTTGAACTCCTGACCTCAGGTCATCCACCTGCCTTGGCCTTACAAAGTGCTGGGATTATATGCGTGAGCTACCACACCCAGCCCACAACTCAGTCTTTGTACCAGCACATGTAATGTGATTACTAAAGACAATGTTACTTCTGAGTAATTTCAAACACAGGTGGACAGAAACAGAATGGTTCACTGAATTCTCCAAATAACTCTGCTTAAATCTCCTCCTCCCTTGGTAAATTTCCAAACTTAAAAAAAAAAAATTAAAAACCATGATTGAAAGCGCAGGCTGACAAGGCTCACTTCCTCTCTCTTCCCACACCTGCTCTCTGAAGCAGCTCGCGCTGCCAGGGAGAGAGATGGTGAGGCTTTGTCTTACTCAATTCTTGACAGTTTTAAGGGTGCTCTCACATAATGTCATGTCAGGTCCCTAACAGCGCTGGGTGCCGACCTATTGTCCTTCCCACTTTGCAAAAACCCTGGCTCCATGGGGGAGATGACGTACCTACAGTTACGACTCGTGGGAGCCTGGACTCAAGACCAGGCCCTGATTCTCCACCCATTGCTTTGGCAGCCCCAGGGTGAATGAGGAGAGGGCCAGGTGTATCACGAGCTGCCTAAGCAGCCCCTGCTTTCAGGCAAATCAATGAAAATGCTAACATCGGGGGGCTAACAGGACACATCATTGGAACTGTCTGCTTTTGCTGGAACCCGAACCTAGGACCTCTGTCAGAAGCTAGGGCCATGCGCCGTGACAGCCTCCTCGGGGAGGGAGAGGTCAGGAAGAGCTGCCCTCCCGAGGCAAGCCTCCTCCGGGAGTAGAAGGAAAGGATGTGTTTTCATAATGGAGGCCGCAATCTGCAAACATAAATGAACTCAGATGAAACCTAAAACATCGCCAAAAAAGCAAAACTCCTATTTCCTCTGTTCTTTCTCTGAGGCCTAAGGATAATTCTCTTCTTTCCATCACAAGTCAGATTAAAGGGGTGTGAACCGGTCCACAGAGACTATCAAAGGACGCCATTGACACAGAGATAGCTGCAGGGAGAGCGCGGCTCAGACACACAATGAGCCAACGCGTTACTTTCTCTAATTTCCTTTCTAAAACTAACTGCTTTATCTGAGAGAAAAATGCTGTGTTCTACAGGCATTTTCCTTCTAACAAGAGCCGCTTGTATCCCCAGCTGACTGTGAGAAAGATCACATTCTGTTCCTCATGAAGAAAATGACAATGGTCCCACAATGGCCCAGGTCCTGCAGAAGGAGGAGCGAGGAGCCAGCGGGTGGGAAGCGGCAAGGCTCTCAGCGGCCCTGCGGCAGGGCCCCGGGCTCAGCCACTCCAGGAGCCGGAAAACAACACAAACGCACGCACAAAGGCCACAAACGGCATGAGGGCCTCCAGACTGAAGACAAACCTGGAGAAAACTCGCTGTCTGCCAAAAGCTGGAGGATTTCTCATGTGGTTCACACCTCACCTGCTTCGTTTGGGGTAGGAAGGGCAGTGATGAAAGGCACTCAACAGGAACCCATGTCAGCGTCCGCCTTCCAGGCCAGAAGCTTTCCTCCCCTGCTTTTGTCTTTTCTCAGTTTCTGCGTACTTCGCCTCTAAGGCAAAGTGACTGATCACTGCCCTCATGAAGGCCTCTCTGGAGCACCTCTGCTGCCTCACAGACCACACATCTTCAGGAAGACCGAGACCGTCTGCAGCAGCTGACCATCAGAAACCCTGGTCCTCCTGCCCACGCAGACTGGGAAATGCTTCAAGAACTTCGGGACGCAATGATCCTGCAGTGACTGCCCTGCTCAGTTCACTCCTAAAAGCTTTCTGCTGCCTTTCTAAGTGGCCTGGCTGTGCCTTCCAGGAAACATCAGGCCACAGACGTGCAGCTGGAAGGGATGGGCCGGTCAATTTGCAATAAGTGAGAGTGTTAAAATGGTGGCACCAAAAGTGAGGCCTGTTTTCAGCCCAGAGTAACCAACAGCATAGTTCGCAGGGTTGTGGGAGGCACCCACAAAGGGGTGGTTGCTGGTCCAGTTGAAATCAACATTGTGCTTCTGTCGGGACTTAGGAATATTGAACACCATGTCAGCATCAAATACAGCATTCACAAAAGAAAATGACAGCCTGGCCTGTAGCGTCTCTTCAGTAACTCCATAAATATGGAGGAAACTATCAAAATGTTCAGATGCTTTTATATGTGCTAGAAGAAAAATCAGAGCGTTTATGTCTATTTGCTTTTTAAATTGCGTTAGAGCATGTTTAAAGATGCATTAAGGCCAGGCCCCATGGCTCATGCTTGTAATCCCAGCACTTGGGGAGGCTAAGGTGGGGGGAAGATCACTTGAGCAAAGGAGTTCAAGGCTGCAGTGAGCTATGATCACACCACCACTGAACTCTAGCCTGGGAAACAGGGTGAGACTCTTGGCAGGGGAAAAAAAAAAAAAAAAAAAAAAAAAGAGGCATTAAAAGAATTTTAAAATCAGTAATGTTATGTTGCTTTTTTCTTCTTTCTCTTATGGACACATTTCATAGCAAGGAATCTTCTGAAATTAAAGAGTGTGGTATGTCAACATAAAGTAGAGAGGTAACAGGGAATTATTCCTTGATGTTAGAAGAAAAGTGCCTTTAAAAGTACTTAAAGAACAGCTGATGCATGACTTTTGATCTTATTTCTTTGTCCCTTCATATTTTGGATGGTTGATATAATGGCTGGAGCTGGAGCAGCTGTTTTGGAGTATGAGGTAACTATGGGAATGTAGGCCAGTTACAGCTAACAATGAAAAGGAGTCTGTGGCCTTGAGGACTTTGTGGAGCTGCACTGCCATGCCGGTCCTAGCCTGAAAGACAGAAACATCCATTTTGTCTATGAAAATAATATTTTTCCTATTGGTCAGAGCCAAATCTCAACCTAAGTTATACACCCCACACCTAAAGGCTTCAAGATAAGCATTAGGAAGGTTTTAAACAACAGCTGCCAATTAATCAGCAGACTTATTTTCAGAGGCAAAATAAAAAAGAATGTATCAGCCGCCAGAAGTAAAGAAGATACTGGTATTACATGTAGAGTCATCCATGGTAAACACAAACACATACACACACACACACACACACACACACAAACACACACAAAGCAATGGCCTTAGAATGAACAAAATCTAATAGAAGTTCAGGTGGACCAGCTAGTCACCCATCTGGTCGTCAAAGAAGAGATGCTGCACCTCTAGCACCTAGTACTGTGTCTGGGACACAGTAGATGCTCAATAAATACCTACTGAATGACTGACACTGAAGTCAAGGATGTTCAGTAAATATCCACTCTATGAATGAAGCAGAAGTCAAGGATAGATAGTGAATCTAAGCCAGGGGTCTAATTAGTAGAGGATCTTTTACATGAAACTCAAGTTTGAGTAAAAAAGGGCCTTAGAATTAAGGCCCTTTGATGTTTCAAGTGAAAGGTAGCTGTAGAGTAGTCTGAGAGAATGGAAAAAGTTAATAGGTCATGGGAATTTAAAGCCTTATTCTGCAGTATCTGGGAAGGGTGAATTTAGGATTGTCAAGGATTTTGGGCTGTTGATACTCTGTCATTCAAATTTGATAAAGCTTCAAAGTAAAGATTAATAACGAGACAGAATGTCTTCCATATCTAAAGAAAATACATGAGAAGTAGAGATCCCCTTGGAATACCTGTCTGAAGAAACTGGCCCTAAGAACCTGGAAACACCCAGGTCAATAACACCCTCAGTTCCTAAGTAAACCCAGCTCACAACAGGACCTTTGTAGGATAGGCAATCTGTCATGTGAGAAAGGGAATACATCAGATAGAGGAGAAGGGTAAGGAAAGAAGAGTACTGTGCTTATTACTCTTCTGTGGAGGATCAACTGCAGTTTCTTTATTAAAAAGAATATTTCCCTTTGGGAGGCTGAGGTGGGTGAATCATTGGAGATTAGAAGTTCGAGACCAGCCTTACCAACATAATGAACCATGCCTCTACTAAAAACACAAAATTTAGCCAGGTGTGGTGGTGCGCGCCTATAGTCCCAGCTATTCAGGAGGCTGAGGCACAAGAATCGCTTGAAACCAGGAGGCGGAGGTTGCAGTGAACCAAGATCGAGCCACTGCACTCCAGCCTGGGTGACAGCAAGACTCCGTATCAAAAAAATAAAAATAAAAAATATTTCCCATGTATTGGTGATCTTTATGAGATTTGCCAAAAAACCTTTCCTTTTAATTTGGGTTATATAGTCTAAGTTCAAATTTCCTTGGCAATATAGAAAATTAAGACATCATAGGCTCTACCAAAAGCGAAGGCTGAAATTAGTCGCACAGAACACAACTGTTTTTAAACATAAGGCTATGAATCTTTAAAAAAAAAAAAAATAGAATTTTGTTAGGCAATAACCACACCAGAACATATGCAACACACACGTACTTCAAAACAAGAACCCCCGTCTCACAGACATCACTGCTTGGAGATTGAAGAGTTTGAGCAAAGGTGAAATATTTCAGGTTGTAGGTGGGTAAGCCAGTGCTTCCCAGAGGGCAATTCATACAGCAGGTGATTTAAGTGGTACGTGGACAAACTGAAGTCTTTTCAAGAGAGTCTAGTTGTAAAAAAAAAAAAAAAAAAAAAAATACTAGTACTTTAGGAAATTAGGAGTGCAGGTGGAAAGCAGTTTGGAAATACTGGTTAAACTTAGATCAGAGACTGTAAATCTGTCTGGTCCAAAGTCAAGATTGATTGGAAGGAGGAGCTGGTGGGGTACCATCACTTTGGCCTCAGAACTCACTGACCAGGTTATCAATACCGTGCTAAACTGGTCCAACCCCCACAGGGCCAACTCAACTTTCTGAATTATTCATCAGAGCTCACTGGACCCCAAGACTGTCAATATCCCCTGTTGGGCCCCACAGCCCCAAGAACCTCCCCACTCCTAGGGACCCCAGCAGGCACTTTTGGTCCCCTTGGCCTGCTTTCTTGCTTCCCCTCAAAAATATATGCCACCTTCCATTATTAACATTCAAGAGGCCAAGCACAGTGGCTCATGTCTGTAACCCCAGCACTTTGGGAGGCCAAGGTGGGCAGATCACTTAAACCCAGAAGTTTGAGACCAGCCTGGCCAACATGGAGAAACCCTGTCTCTACTAAAAATGCAAAAATTAGCTAGGTGTGGTGGTGGGCGCCTGTAATCCCAGCTACTCAGGAGGCTGAGGCACAAGAATCGCTTAAACTCAGGAAGCAGAGATTGCAGTGAGCTGAGATCACACCACTGCACTCCAGCCTGGGTGACACAGCAAGACTCTGTCTCAAAATAATAATAATAATAGTTTTTACTGACTTGGTAATTGATTATTATTTCATTAACTCATATATTCATTTATTAGATGCTGAATAAATAAATGCTCAATCAATGTTTATCAAATAAAGGGCCTACTATGTGCCAAGCACTGTTAGGACCAGGGAATACACAGCCCTTTTGGAGTTCATAGTCCAGGTCTTAGGATGACTCCACTTTTAATGTTAAGGACCAGGTACAGACTTCACCTTTCTCTGACCCCAGACAACAATACGTGACACGGAAAATGGACAAGGTTATTATTCTTCCATTTGCCATTTCTCCAAATACCTCAAAAATTTTTATTACTTCTGATATTGATTTGTGCTAAATTTATCAAAGGAAGATGCACCGAGGATTAGCACTGGTAAGCTCTGAAGAAGGTCAAGATCACAGCAAAGGTTAATTGGTCTCTTTGGAAATCATAAGCGTGGCGAATGCACCCAGCCCATCCGTCTCAACATCCTACCTTGACAAGCGGTCAGAGCTCGTCCGTTAAGAACACAATCAGCCGCTACAGACACACACAAACACAGGACCAGATTTCTGACATCGACATCCGTCCCGCCATTGACAATAATTATTAAAAACACTAAAACGTTTTTATACAAAGACATCTGTGATGCGGTAAGAAATTAAAATCAAGGTAAAATATTATTAAAAGGCCAACTATGGAATTGTGCCTTGTGGAAATACGGCTGCAGAATCTCCTGAGGTGATATTTACGGGACGCACAGGCTGCCTTCAGTTTGTTTTGCTTTGTACACTTGCCTTACCCAGTGAATATTTACCATCCAAGGACGGGGAGTGAAATCTGATTGTCAAAATGCATCAGTAGGCTTGCAATATGTGACTTTTTCAGAAACTAGTTTGGTTTTTATTATTAATATTTTTATTTATTAGTAATGGTTGATCCATTTATGGGCTGCTTAGTTCCAGACCCTTCACTTTGCAAAGAAAACATTCCAAAAGAAAATAAAGGGAAAGAATACTGAATGTTCAGGAATTTCTCAAGTTCATGAAACAGTTTAGCCAATTATTTATTAATGCTTAGCTCAGCAGAGTTCATGGATTCAGAACTATTCCTCTTTAAATACATTTATTTGCTAATGTTTATAACTCTTTACCCAAGGTGTTACCATGTGGCTCAGAAGCACCATAAGATAAGGCTCATAGTCTGTTATGGGAAAATCTGCATATTAGTCTGGCTTGAGAAATGCTATAAATGTACCCCTTTCCTTAGTCTCCCCTCATCCATCCCAAGCAGAAGTCCTCTGATTAGACAGGAGGCAGATGCAAAGTCCTGCCTAAATGATCATCAAATGTATTAATTCCCTGTGGTAGAGCAGACATCACAGCAGAGACTGTTAAGTGTGTTACATGTAAAACCCTCTCTGGTTGTCGGAACAACCCTATCAGGTACGCACTGTCATTATCCCCACTTTAAAGGGGAGAGCACCACGGACCAGGGAAATTAAACCTGCCCAAGTTCACATGGTTACAAATGGGGAAAGCTGCAATCCAAACCATAAATCTGTCTGATGTCAAACCCCTCAATGTACTGGGGAAAAAATTCAAAGCAGTAGTTTGCCTGAGGTTACTACTCTTTGCATGAAATTTTCCATCAGTAACAAGCCAGAAGGAATTATGGCAGCCTTTGATTCCACTTGGAGAGTAAGGCCTAGTTCACGTGCCCCAAAGACCAAAACAACAAACGTAAGAACAATTAAAAGTAAGCTCAAGAAAGTGAGAGAAGGTAGATATGGCAGACTGCATATTGTATGATTCCCTTTCTATGAAATTATAGTGACAGCAGATGGGTGGTTAGCAGGGGCTCGGGAGGGGGAAAGGGTTGACTTCAGAGAACAGGAGATGATGCCAGGAGGATGGGTCTTATGATAACTGTGAGATGTTTTCCCCATCAAACACACTTGTCAAACTTATCCAAATGTTCCCTTACAGCGGGTGAACGTTATTTATGTAAATTATGCCTCAGTAAATCCGATTGTTTAAAAGTAGGCTTAAAAGGAAGTGGAATAACATTCATATAACATACCACGTATAGTACGCTCTTCCTCTCCTCTTTTTACCTGACCTTCAGGTCAACCTATGTTTGGTGGGAAACTCATGGATGTATTTGATAAACCAAAATCTTTTCATGGGTTGAGGTTTCCTGCTGGCCATCTCATTCCAACATAACTCTAACCCCTAGGAAATTTATCTTCCACCAAAGTTCTATCCATCGACTGAAATGTTTGTGATTATTTATGACAAGAGTATGGTCCTGAGTGCCTGAGTGGGGCAAGCTACATGTGAAGAGGCCTGCATTCAAAGTCAGAGGACCTTCACTCTTGGCCTGGCCTTTCTGCTTCACAGCTGGGTGACCTTGGGCAAGTCACTAGGCCTCTCTGAGCCTAAATTTTCTCTTTTATAAAATGGGGATGATAATGTCTCCCTTTAAGAGTTTATGACAACCAAAGGGACTAATAAAAATGAAAGCACTGGCCAGGCATGGTGGCTTACACTTGTAATCCCAGCACTTTGGAAGGCCAAGGCAGGCAGATCACTTGAGGTCAGGAGTTCAAGACCAGCCTGGCCAACATGGCAAAACTCATCTCTACTAAAAATAAAAAATTAGCTGGGCATGGTGGTGCATGCCTGTGATCCCAGCTACTCAGGAGGCTGAGGCAGGAGAATCAGTTGAATCTGGGAGGTGGAGGTTGCAGTGAGCCAAGATCACGCCACTGCACTCCAGCCTGGGTGACAGAGCGAGACTGTGGGAAAACTATCAATGGAAGATAATAAGAGAGGAAGAGTGGGGTTAGTTAGTATGTGGAAGTAAAAGATAATACACTGTAGACTGAAAAAACATTATTTGTTGAGATGAACTGAATATTGATCAAAATGATTTTGCATAATTATCTGTGAGGCTGCTGTATTCAACCTAGACATTTAATAGATATCTGCCACATTTATCCACAACCTCCGCAACACACTCTAGACAGGAAAAATATTCATTTGGGAGAGGGATAAGTTAATGGCAGAACAAAGTTTTTCTCAAATACATCCTTTCAGTTACTTGAAGTCAGACCGTAAGCACTGCAGTTACAAACAAATCAAATAAAAACATGTTTTAGGTGAGGCATGTGGCTCACGTTTGTAATCCCAACACTTTGGGAGGCTGAGGTGGGTGGATCACCTGAGGTCAGGAGTTTGAGACCAGCCTGGCCAGTATGGTGAAACCCCATCTCTACTGAAAACACAAAAAGTAGCCAGGCATGGTGGTACGTGCCTGTAATCCCAGGTACTTGCTACTCAGGAGGCTGAGGCAGGAGAATCACTTGAACCTGGGAGGCGGAGGTTGCAGTGAGCCAAGATCACACCACTGCACTCCAGCCTGGGTAACAGAGTGAGACTCTGTCAAAAAAAGAAAAAAAGAAAAAGAAAAAAAAAGGAAGAGTTATACATCACCTGGAGGGTCAGGGAAAACATCTGGGATGAGGGAATTGAGCTAAGTTTTTTGGGAATGGATTAGATGTGATTATATGGAGAAAGCTCAAGAGGGGCAAATGGCAACTGCAAGGAGCCGATGTGCCTCCTCGGTGGAGCAATGGGTAATAGATTTGTGTCTGGAGATAATCTCCAGATGGCAGAATAGCTACAGGTAAGGGCCAAACAGACGCCAATTGTCCCTAGCATAATAAATACCACCAAAGACAGGTGTGGTTGCAAGAAGTATAAGGGAAGCATGGCCACCTTAAATTATTTTTAGAATAAGGTCATAAACAAAAAGGTATGATCAAATTAAAATAAAGGGTAATTACGAAAACCTGCAACGGCCCTCAGGTACCCTACTCCATCAACTGACTCACCCTTCTGGGTCAGCACCATGTACAGAGTCTGATCTGCTGAAAAGGTTCTGGCCCCAGAGGTGACTTTGCCCTGGAGAACTTGCTGGGAGAAGGATATTAAGTTTGATGCCTCGATTTCATAACTACTAAACACTAGGCATTTGATAGCATTCAGGTTTGTATCCTAACCTCTCTCTCTCTTGCTCTCGCTCTCTCTCTCTCTCTCTCTGGCTTTTTCCAAATCAGAACCATTTTGCCTAAGTTATTTTTTTTTTCTGCATCTAAATATAGTTCTTTAAAAAACCATTAAAGGTCTAGGTATAAGAAAACTGGGAAGGAGATGCTTTACTTTCAGACCAGACTCTATTTTAGTAGTTCTCCCAGGTAATTTCTGCAGGACATTAGGCTTAAAAGAAACCTTCATTCACCATCCTGAGGTGGCAGAGGGGGCTTGTCACTCACTGTGAGGGACTGTTGGTCCAAAGAGAGGCCTCTCTAACCCACGCCTGAAAAGCATCCTCAGTTGCTTTAAAAATAGAAATTGTTTTGGACAGACAACTGCAGGAAATAGAGATGTAACAGGAAGGAGACGGAGGCAAGACAAGTGAACCAGGTTTTCATCTATTTCTGGCCCATCTTGGCTTTGTTTATTTTTAATAAACCGTGATGGCTCTTGTCTAATCAAAACTGCTATAAGGAGCTGGCAGAAGACAGAGATAAAATTAACTCTTAGAATCTTTCCGCCTCTTTTGGAAACATTCATTTATCTCCAATAATTCAGAGCTATTATTTTCAATGTTTTTTTATATATAAAATGATAGATAATAGATGATAGATAGATGGATAGATTAGATGGACAGATAGAGAGAGATATGAGCTGTGTATGTGTGTATATCTGGCAATGCTAAAATCCCTGCCAGGAGTCACCAGGCATTTCTGTTGTGGCCCCTTCCCCAGCCTGCACCTTGTCTACCTGGTCAGAATCGCTGCCCTCAACTCTGGCCTTCCCCCGCTGGGATCCCTGTTCTGTTTTGGGCCTAGCTTCTGGCCACATGCCCACTTCTGGACTTTGCCTTGCTCAGTACATTGATCCTTCTGCCTGACCCTTCGGTGACCAGTGACCCCTCCCACACCCACTTTGGTCTCCTCCTTGAGGGACTGACTAGACCAGGGAAGGCCCCTCCATCTGGCCCTCAGTGGGGACTGGATCGCCTGTGAATGCTGTTTCTACAAAGGCTGCCCACAGGAGGTCTTCTGCAACTGAGTGGGAAGAGTGTCCCTGACTTTCTTGGATGTAGGGGCAAAGTATATCCTCTTTTTTTGTTGTTTTTTTTCACAGAGTCTCTCTTGGTTGCCCAGGCTGGAGTACAATGGTATGATCTCAGCTCACTACAATCTCCACCTCCCAGGTTCAAGCGATTCTCCTGCCTCAGCCTCCTGAGTAGATGAAATTTCAGGTGTGCACTACCGTGCCTGGCAAAGATTTGTATTTTTAGTAGAGACAGGTTTCACCACGTTCGTCAAGCTGGTCTCGAACTCCTGACTTCAGGTGATCCGCCTGCCTCGGCCTCCCAAAGTGCTTGGATTCTAGGTGTGAGCCACCACGCCCAGCCTGGTATATCCTCTTACCAAGTGTTCTCTGGAGCCTCTCTCCAGTG
Source organism: Cacajao melanocephalus (assembly GCA_963573385.1). Classification (NCBI taxonomy): domain Eukaryota; kingdom Metazoa; phylum Chordata; class Mammalia; order Primates; family Pitheciidae; genus Cacajao; species Cacajao melanocephalus. The sequence goes on from CAUYLG010067703.1 coordinate 23,307, forward strand.
TCAGAGCTCCCTGCCCCAATGTGTATTCCGTGGTGTCACTACCAAACAGCCCATCCGATCACAAAAGGCAGAGACTGCAACAGGCACCCTGGGATTCTGTCATTAGCTATGATATGCTCACTAACTGTAGGCTTCATTGCGGGTGTGGAGACCATCTAATAATATTGCAGAAGCCTGTAATAATACTCTGGAGTCAGTTTAGATTATATTAAGATTGTTCACTCTGCCACCATTACTGTTTGTCTTTGGAAAAGTTCCTTAATCTCCTGTTCATGAGATCATTGTGAGGAATAAACGAAATATTATATTAAGACTTAGCACAATGCTGGGCACACATAGAACACTTATTAAATGCTAGCTGACTCTGAAAAATAATAAAATAATAATACCATATTCCTTTACTAGTGCTTATGATATGCCAGGCTCTGTTCTGAGGGTGTTATCTGGGGTAAGGCATTTAATCTGAAGCAGAACCACAGAAGGCAGACATCTCCACTCTACAGAGGAGGAAAACTGAGTTCCAGAGAGGGTAAGGCACTACCCAATGTCACGCAGCTAGTAAGAGGCAGAACTGGGATTCAAATGTGAGTCAATCAATTGGGCCAGAGTGTATCAGATCAATAAGAGCCATGAATATCCATGTACAGCTAGTCCATCTTAGCTTTGGGTAGGAAAACACCCTTGGCCATTCATTTTAAAGCTGGATATGTACTAATCCTCACCGCATAGATCCGTTTCACCACGAGTGATGGCAGCCACTGTGAGTTATTCAAGGAACAGGTCTACTGGTTCCCTGGCTGATGTTTTTGGTTTTATTAAAAGTCCACCATCTGGTTTCTTCATAGCTCATGGTGCTCTTCCTCAAACGAATGCTGAGGTTGAGGTCAAGGGACAGCCGCAGAGTAGAAGGGACGGGGTTCAGGACAGGATCACCCTGGGTGCTGCCACAGTGCTCCCCTTCACCCAGGCAGTGGGACCCTATGTTAGTCCGTTCTCATACTGCTATAAAGAAATACCCAAGACTGGGTAATCTATAAAGGAAAGAGGTTTAATTGACTCACAGTTCGGCATGGCTAGGGAAGCCTCAGGAAATTTACAATCATGGTGGGAGAGGAAGCAGGCACCTTCTTCACAAGCTACCAGCAGAGAGAAGTGCAGATCAAAGGAAGAAGAGCCCCTTATAAAACGATCAGATCTCCTGATATGATAGTTTAAATGAAAACAGCATGAGGAAACTATGAAAACAGCATGAGGAAACAGCCCCCATGATCCAATAACCTCCCATGCGGCCCCTCCCCCAACATGTGGGGATTACAATTCAGATTACAATTCAATCTGAGGTTTGGGTGGGGACACAGAGCCCAACCATATCAGACCCAACCCAAGAGGTGTGGGACAGGCAGCTACCTGGCTGGCTTCAAACTAGTAACAGAGGAAATGACTGCCTCAGTCTGCCCAGTGATGTTCTTTGACCAAGCTCTGGAAAAGCTTTTCTTGAAAAAGGTCTTAGAACTGTTGCTATTAAAAAACAAATAAAATCCACCAGGGGTGCTGCGAGTGGCAGAGGCTGCCTCTAAGAGTGCACCTGCTGAGTAACAGCCAGAAAGAGAAGAGCAAATTGTTCCTCAGGAGGCATCTGCTGGGCGGGCTTCAGACTTGGGTCACCTTTGGCAGGAACAAAACAGCACGTGACCTGATGGCCTCCAGGATACGCTTTCTACATCAGGAGAAAATTGCCCAGGCAAAACACTGGTGGACTGCAAACAACTTTTTCTTCTCTTTAGTTAATGGAAGTGATATTTATTTTGCCACCAACAAACAGGCACACTAGGAAAGCAGGGCTTGGAAACCCCCAAGGCATTTTGAAAGCCAGGAGGAAAATGCTTCTTGTATTCCATGGCCAATATTCTCATCTTTCTCTTACCAAAGCCATTCTGTAATAACAGCCATAGTTCCTACTTCAGTAATCAATGTAGCGTGTGGAAGTTTTTTTGTTTTGGTTTGGGTTTTTTTGAGACAGTCTCGTTCTGTCATCCAGGCCGGAGTGTAGTGGTATAATCTTGGCTCATTGCAGGCTTGACCTCCTGGGCTCAAGTGATTCTCCCATCTCAGCCTCTTGAGTAGCTGGGACTACAGGTGCGCACCACCATATCCAAATAATTTTTGTATTTTTTTGGTTTCACCATGCTGCCTAGGCTGGTCTCAAACTCCTGGGCTCAAGGGATCATCCTCACTCGGCCTCCAGAAGTGCTTGGGATTACAGGCGTGAGCTACCATGCCCAGGTGAAGTTTTCAAAAAACTTTATGAACGTAGGGTATTTCTTCAACAAAGCACTGTTTCTATTATTCTGAGGGCTGGGTAACAAGCAACACTATATCCATTCTACAGTTAATAAAACCAAGGCACTGAGAGGATAAAAGATTAGTATCATGAGTTAACTGTAATGCTAATGCTGAAATAATTGTTTTCATGAAATGGAAATCTTTTCTGTATGGAAATCTCACACATACACATACACACACACACACACACACACACAGACTAAGGGATATCAATTTTTTCTTTTCTTTTTTTGAGATGGAGTCTCGCTCTGTTGCCTAGGCCGGAGTGCTGTGGTACAATCTTGGCTCACTGCAACCTCTGCCTCTCAGGTTCAAGTGATTCTCCCACCTCAGGCTTCCAAGTAGCTGGGATTACAGATGCACGCCACCATGCCTGGCTAATTTTTGTATTTTTGTAGAGATGGGGTTACTCCATGTTGGCCAGGCTGGTCTCAAACTCCTGACCTCAGGTGATCCACCCACCTTGGCCTTCCCAAAGTGCTGGGATTACAGGTGTGAGTCACCACGCCTGGCCAGATTTTTTCTTTTCTTTCATCTGTTTCTTTTTTGTTCAAGAGGCTGTGTCTAGATTTGCACATGTGCTTATCAGAAAGAAATTAACATAGGAAATTTCCTTTCCTCACTCCCACACAACACATCTGCCAATCTAACACTTGCAGAAGCAGTCAGTGATGAGGAAGCCACAGCAACAGAGAACAAATAACCAGATTCACAGAAATTTGGAAATAAGAACAAGTGTTGGTGTCTTCCTAGAATCAACTTCTAGCTGAAGAACTCTCCTCTCAAATGATCAGAAACCTGCTGGGACAGAATGGGGGATGTGCAAAGCCTAGAAAGATCTGAGCCACAAGCAATCCTTCCAGACAAAACGCTATCTCTGTTCCCTACCCCTGCCCTGACTTCCACCTTCTAAAAGGTGTGGTTCCCTCTTTTCAGCTCTCACCAGTGACTCACTTACAGACACAAAACTATCATAGCCACAAAAAAGACACAGAAGCGGAAACCTTGGACATTATTAGGTTTCCTCAGAGTTTACACTGAAAAGGCCCAAGACCTCAGAAGCAAAAAGACCCCTAGAAGTCACATTCCTTTTTGTTTGTTTTTCTCCTTTTTATTACGATAAAATTCATATATGGTAAAACTAACCATTTAAAGTATACAATTCAGTGGCCTTTAATATAACCATCATGTTGTATTACCTCAACCCTCCCTAATTCCAAAACAGTTTACAATCTCAAAAGAAACCCTGTATACATGTAGCAGTCATTCCCCATAAAATACGTGATAGCTTCTGTCTGTCTTCTTTCACTTAGCATGCCGATTTTAAGATTAATCCACATTGTACTATGTATCAGTATTCCATTCCTTTTTATAGCTGAGTAAGATTTCATTTGATGACTATCCCACAATTTGCTTATCCATTAACTCACTGAGGAACATGTGAGCTGTTTCCACATTTTCACTATTGTAAAGAATGCTGCTGTGAACATGTGCATATATGTATTTTTTCAGTATTTGTTCTCAGTTCTTTTGGGTATATTCCTAGGATGGAACTGCTAGGTCATAAAGTCATTCTAAGCTTAACTTTTTGAGGAACCTCTAAAGTGTTTTCCACAGTGGCTGCAATATTTTACACTCCCACCAGCAACGTACAAGGCCTCTAATTTCTCTCCATCCTCGTAAACACTTGTATGTTCCTTTTATTTTTTAGTTATCACAATCCCAGTGGGTGTGGAGAGGGAGCTCATTGTGGTTTTCATTTGCATTTCCCTAGTGACTAATTGCTCTGAGTATTTTGTCACGTGTTTATTGGCTTGCTGGTTCTTCTTGCAGAAATGTCTATTTGAGCCTTTTGCCCATTTCTTAATCGGGCTGTCTGTCTTTTTGTTATTGAGTTGTAAGCTTCTTTATTATTATCTTTTTAAGTTCCAGGCTACCTGTGCATGATGTGCAGGTTTGTTACATAGGTAAACGTGTGCCATGATGATTTGCTGCACAGATCAACCCATCACCTAGGTATTAAGTCCAGCATGCATTAGCTATTTTTCCTGATGCTGTCCCTCACCCCACAACCCCAACAGGCCCCAGGGTGTGTTGTTCCCCTCCCCGTATCTATGTGTTTACATTGCTCAGCTCCCGCTTGTAAGTAAGAACATGTGGTGTTTGTTTTTCTGTTCATGCATTAGTTCTTGGCTTCCAGCTTCATCCATGTCCCTGCAAAGGACATGATCTTGTCTGTTTTTATGGCTGCATAGTATTCTATGGTGTATATGTACCGCATTTCCTTTATCCAGTCTATGATTGATGGGCATTTGGGTTGATTCCATGTCTTTACTATTGTGAATAGTGCTGCAGTAAATATATGTGTGCCTGTATCCTTGTAATAGAATGATTCATATTCCTTTGGGTATATACCCAGTAATGAGACTGCTGGGTGAAATGGTATTTTTGGTTCTATGTCTTTGGGGAATCACACACTGGCTTCTACAATGTTTGAACTAACTTATGTTCCCACAAATAGTGTAAAAGTGTTCTTATTTCTCCACAGCCTCACCAGCATCTGTTGTTTCTTGACTTTTTAATAATGGTCATTCTGACTGGCATGAGAATCTCATTGTCGTTTTGATTTGCATTTCTCTAATGATTAGTAATGTTGAGCTTTTTACCATGTTTGTTGGCCATGTAAACGTCTTCTTTTGAGAAGTGTCTATTCATGTCCTTTGTCCACATTCTAATAGGGTTGGTTTTTTTCTTGTAATTTTGTTTACATTCCTTGTAGATTCGGGATATTAGAACTTTGTCAGTTGGATAGACTGCAAAAACTTTCTTCCATTCTAGCACTCTGTAACTTTAGTTGCCATTTTCTTAAAGGCCCTAAGATGTTTTGAAAATATTTAGCAGGAAATAAGGACGTAAATGGATATGTTAGACAGGGAACATGACTGTTTCTCTGGATGGGGAACTGTACCAAACCCAAGTGAACGGGCATTTTTTTTAAAAGTTGCTCAGTGACCCTCACATTAACTGCCATAAAAACCCTTTGTTGGCAATATGATTCTCTAAGCAGTAGAGTGGCTAACTCAGCACAAATGCTCAATTCTAGATGAATTCAGTTCTTGGCATTGACTACCATCCAGACAATACCCTGAATTTATCACTTATAAAATATATTTGTCCACAGCTTTCTCTGCAATCCTCCACAGCCAAATACATCCATAAATTCCACAGCTCTGGCTCCACCTGCTCTTGGAAATAGTACTCTAACATCCTGACACCAACACTAATATTTTGGCTGCTTTTAATATGACATCCAGACTTTTGGATTTCAAAACAATGCCTGAGATAAGCAGGAAATAGCTTGTGGTACAGTGGAAGGAAAGATACTTTTTATTCCCTGAGAAAGTCTTACAAAGACACAGGCATCTTTTTACTAACAATGTGAAAATGTAAAGTTTAATACAGATGTTACTATGGTGATCCTCACATTTGCAAATTCACATAGGGGTTTCAGCATTGTGCTGTACTTTGAGATAACTGTGAAGATAATTTGTTAACTTCAGCTGATGAAAACATGACATTTGTTTTCAAGAGTCTTGCTGATTTTCCGTGCTTCCAAATGCAACTCAAAGTCCAGATTTTAACCTTAAAATCTTTCGCATTCTCTTAACATGGCTACCTTAGTGATTTCCTTCCTCTCCCTGCAAAATAAAATTAATCACTCCATTTGAAGAAAAAATCCTATTTCTAGAATCTACAATAACTTTCCATAAAGCATTCTTATCTTAAATGCTTGCTTTCTTCTTACCAGGAAAGCCCAAATTTGTGACACCTTAGCCACCTGTTCAAGAAGTATATTTTTTTCTTGGTAAATTACTTCCTACACTCTTTTTTACTTTCTCATTTTTTTTAAGATTTAGAAATTGCCCACGATAGGCTTAATTAAAACTACATGATATAATAAATGCTACTGAACTGTACAGTTAAAAATGATTAAAATGGTACATTTTATGTCATGTATATTTTACCCCAATTAAAAAAATACATGACAGTTCAGTAAAAATAACTTTTAATTAGCTTAATCCCTATTTAGAAAACCAAATAAGTTATAAAGTAAAAAAAAAGCCTGAAGTTTTTGTTTTACTCTACCATCCCATGTAAATAGTAACGTCATAAATTTAACCAATTTGTACTTTTCCTTCTTCTGTAAAAATCTGACCTATATAATCACCTAATTTCACATGGGGAAGAATGGAATGAATCATAGCACACATAGGACTATTTTTTTTTCAGTTTTAAATATACAAATTTATTATCCTGCAGTAATCAACTAATGCAGTTCCATAGAAGAGTTAGTAGCCTTTAGTCATACCTATTTGGATCTATTTTACCCTGATATGAAAGGTGGTTTTATTAGTAAGAAATATGGAGACTGAGCCTGTGAGAGAAGGATTCTTAAGCTGGGATCTTCCCGGGACCCGTGAGCCCAGTGCATTGATCCAAGTGCTGTATATAGGGATATGCAGGAATTTTTCTGGGAAGAGCGCTCATCGCTTCCTTCTAAAAGGATTAAGATCTCCAATCTTACTGCAGAGACAAACAAACTCGCTCAAGGCTGGAGACAGGACACGCAGGAGTGCAGCTGAGCACCGCCATTCATCTTCACGACACTACTATAAGAGAATCTAGGCGTCCTCTGCAGAGAAAGTGGCCTCCTTATGAAAGGAGCACCCGTTAACCTGATTTGGCGTTCCTACAGGTGCCCTCTGAAAACGAAGGCGTGGAACAGCACAAAGCTTCATGGGACCTGAGAACCATGAGGCCAGGCAACAGCCCCCAGGGCTCCCAGATGCAGAGCCCATGCTCCGGCCCACGCGCGGGCCAGCAGTCCTGGGGAAGGCCTGTACCGTACTGGGGAGACCTGCAGTCGCAGGGTAGGGCCATGGAAGTAGGGCCAGCTGTTGTCACCATGTCACATGCACAGCCACAGCCCTCTGCCCTTTTCAACAGCTGCTGGGTCTCAGCACCCCTCTTGCCCCTGGGATGAAGGCTTCCTCTGCAAACCAATCCCCACTGCCTTCCACTCCAGGCACCTCAGACCACCTGGTACTCCCTGCAGACAGCTCTGTGTAGACAGTCTCCCTGATGACTCCCCTGCCTCAACCTCCCTCAGGCATCTGGGCCTCCTTCCACATCTAGAAATTCCACAGACACTGTTCAGCCAACGTGACCCAAACTGAACCTATCGCCTTCCTGAAGCAAACGAGCTTGGCTTCCCTCTCCCTATGAATAGCACCACTATGCCTCTCGGGGCTCAGATTCAAGCATTCGTCCCCCTCCCTTAGGTCACTGCCAAGTCCCACAGACCTCTCTGGGGGCCCTGACGCCTGTGCTCATCGTCACATTCTTCCGGCAACCCCCAGTTCAAGCCCTCGTGACTTCTCACCTGGACTCTCGTGCTTATTAACCCATTGTCGCATCTCCCTCAGGGTCGCCGCCTCTGTTCCCATCCATCCTACTGCTGCCAGATTCACTGGCCTGAACACCCAGCCCCAGTCAAATCGCTTCCCTACAGGAAAGTCACTCTCTCCCATTGTCTGGTGAATTCAGGATAACAGTAGCCAACTGTCACCAAGCACACGCTTCACTGCTGTGGTCTCAGTGGCGAGCACCTGACAGATCTTATGTTATTTAATCTTCCAAACAACCTTGTATCTCCATGTGCACCTTCATTATCTCCATCTTACAAATAAGGGGGAAAAAGGAGGATCAGAAACATTAAGTCATCCAAGGTTCCACAACTGGCACCTGGCAGGACTCTGGGAACTGGCCTCTCTATGGACTCTCCAGCCTGGCCTCCAAAACTTCCCACAGTGTGACCTCCCCCTGCTGCCTTCCCTCATCAACTACTACTCAGTGTCCTCTCCTTGCCCAAGTCACCAGTCAAAATAAACTACAACCTGTCCTAATTCTTCACGTCCATGCTGCTCTCCCGGCCTGAAATATCCTCCGTTTGCCTACCCACCCTAACTCTCCATCCAAACAGCATACAGCGAGCACTTGCCTCACTTGCCTGCTATATGCCAGGCTTTCTGCCACGCTGCCAGGCCCTTGGGGTACAGTGAAGAAAGACATGAGGAGGCCAGGCACGGTGGCTCACACTTGTAATCCCAGCACTTTGGGAGGCCACTGTACTCCAGCCTGGGTGATAGAGCCAGACACTGTCTCAAAAAAAAAAAAAAGAGAGAGAGAGAGATGAGGGAGGAAGGGCGATGCCCGTCCTACTGAGCTTATAGGCTAATGCCATAAACTGCCATTAATTAAGAGGCACACATCTGCATAACTATGTCCTAGCCTTTCTTCAAGGTTCATCCCAATGTCATCAACATCACAAAGACTTTCTGCAGCCCCTCCTTCCGTCCTCTCTCCTACCCACCCTCCGTGTGTGCAGACACTTCTGCGAGGCACCTTTATTCTTGCCCTCTTCTCAGATTTCCATACTTACCTCATGTGTCTGGACTACAGGACAAGCTTCCCCAGGGCAGGAAACAGGGAGTTAAATCCTAGTCCTGCTTCCTCCCCGTGACTTCACAGAGCCTCAGTTTCCCCATCTGTAAAGCTCTTAAGATTGGAATGAGTATTAAGTGAGAGAAACATATGCAAAGAACTCCCGAGGAACTGCTATGGCAATTCCTCCCAGAGTGAAAACAATCTTCTATGAGCATAGCCACGGAGATCTGTGTTCAGCGGTGGTCTGAATAATCTGCATTATGTCTTTGTGTAAAGGTCAAAACGAACAAGCCTCCCTGGGAGAAACCCAGAAAGCGTGTTCTCCAAAGGCTTTCCGGGCAGTCCAGGAAGGGAAACCCTGGGCAGGTCCCCTCTCTCAAGGCCACAGCCAACCCAGACAGGGCTATTACAAAACATGTCACGCCAGGATTCTCTCCGTCGTGGAGCGGGTCCAGTTTCATTAAGCAAATAGCTCCACAGACAGTGTAACTGACAGAAGGGGCCTGGCACAGCCTTTTAAAGCCCTGGCTCCTTCCCGTCATGCCAAGCTTCCTGGGTGCTCCTCTTCAGGTGGCCCAATCACACCGACAAACATTTGATAAACTGAATAAAACTGGGGCAAAAGATCCATTTTGAAAGTACTCACAGGATATTAAAAGAAAGCCCTATTGCAGCTCTTACTGTGGCCTAAATGATTCATGGAATTGTGTTTTCATGACCCAAATAAAATGCTTAAGGGCACAGAGGAACTAGTGGGAAGTGACCACCATGCTGAAATGGCTTCATCAGATAAAGTCCTCATGGGGACTTAGGAAGCAGGACAAAGGAGAGTGCAGGGCCACTCCAGCCTGCTGTGGGCTGAGGGGAAATACCCTCCTGTCCAGTGTGAACAGGCCCAGCTCCTAAGGGTGTTCTCCACCAGCTGGCAGGGCCCCAACGAGGGAATCAGGCAAGCCTTAACTTTGCACTGGCCCAGCCTTAATCTGTTCAGAACATCAGAATCGCTCAGTGACCCTAAACTCAACATATAATAGAATTATCCTATGTGTGTGTGTGCACATATATGATAAATATATATCATTATAAACTAGCTCTCTCTTTCTAAAAAAAAGTCATCATCAATTAATATGTTAGGTCTGATTCTGTTTTTCTTCTCTATTTCCTTTTTGTTGCTTGAGGTTATGTCATCTTAGAGCCAGATTTTTAAAAATCTTTTAGCACATATCTTAGGAGGGTCAAAAACCATGTCCTGAGCCATTGCCTCTGGTGTCACATGGGCTGACAGCTATTTATGATGGGTACACTTAGCTAAGTCACATACTGATGCAATTACCAGGAACAAAGTGTGTGTGTGTGGAGGGCGGATCTCTTGTTCCTGGCCACTGCTATGTCCTTTACCCAGAAGTCCAGGGCTCCCTCTGGAAAGATGGGAGCCAGCCAACTGGAGACATCGAAACAGTACACGCCATTTTCACAGTACACGCCATGTCACAGTTTGTTAAAGTCTCCATTTGACAAGGATACTCGTCAAAGCCAATAAAGGCCACCAGTTGTACTTTGGATCATGAGTTGGGGGGGGTCTGTGTGCAAGTCTGAGCATACCCACTTGGTCCTGATGCTGTTACCAAAACCTGCCCTTCAGAGGACCACAGTCACACAATCTGAGAATGTTTGGAGCTAAAGAGACCCTAGAGTCACCCAGTCAACTCCTCCCATTATAACTAGGACAAAACCCATGGAGGGTACGTGGTTTGCCCAGGACTCTGCAGGTACATCGCATCCCAGGCTAACCTCTCAGGGCCCTAAGCCTCTAGCTTTATCTTGGTCACTACTTTTGTCATCTTTTTTCTTTCTTTCTTTAGTGAACACCTATGAGTTTCCGCCTTTAGACAAATGAAAAGCATTATCCAAGATGGGGCTACAATTATTTTTTTAACTACCCTTCTTTCTATATCAGAAAAGATACACAGTAATATTTGGTATTCAGCTTGCAAACATGTGTCCACATAATCAGAATCAAAGCAATTCATTATATGGGCCAACTTAATTCAATTATAAATTCTTATTACCTAAGTAAGTCTCAAGAAATAGAGTGATCGTGCCAGCCCTGTGCTCGATTTCATGCCCAAATGCAAACTTGCCATCTGCTGAGGCACATGACAAGGTTTTCAAAGAAAAGTGAGCACACAGGCCATGTAGCACTTCCTTGGACACAGGCACACTGCTCTCGGGCAGCAAGATGCTACAGCCCCGTGGCGACCAGAGCAGAGTCGCCCCACACAGGGGATTTCAGCGCAGAAGGAAACTTGTTTCTTTGCTTCCCACTTGATCAGCAGGGATAGTGCTCCTTTTGGAACAACCATCTGGATCCGAAAACATAAAAACGGGCCCCAAAATTGCACATGCTTAAATGTCAACAGTATCTGGCAACTTCCAGAAGCATGAAAAGTTGTTTTTCTGCCCCATTTCTTGGTATTACCTTAGTGTCACTATAGGTTGAAACAGGTGGCTCGTGTCAGTGGTTTGCGGGGTGTGAAAGCCATTTTGCCATTCATAATATCATGGGAAAACAGCTCTAATTAGATTTCTAGTACAAAACAGGTCTGCCTCTAAGCAGTCTCAACGCCATTTATTCTCTCATGCAGGAAGTCAAATTTTAAATTAAATTATAATGGAAATTATCCAAGAAACCACCTCCTATTGGAAGGCTACCAGGCAACGAAAATAAATTGCTCAGGAAGACAGTGATGGCAGGCAAGCCTCAGGTGACTTATGACCTCTTCCGCAGCCCCACACCACCTGCACAACTACCGTCTCTCCAAAGCAGCCCTGGGCAACCACGCCTGCTTGGAAGCTCCCTGAAGTAAGGGCTCTGCCCCATCCTCCCCCATGGACTTTGACTCCAGTGCTATTTTATTAACAAAGGAATGAATAATCTGATTATTCATTCAACCCAGTTGTTAAGCGCCCACTCTATGAAGCCCCAGAGATAGAAAAGTGAGCAAGACAAGGTTCTTTTCTCTTTTTGCTGTAAATGTTTTCCATTTATTTTAAAAATCAAACATGCACAGATATGAAGCCTCCGACTGCACTTCACACAAATTTCACCACAAACATAAAGAAACTGGGGGTGAACTCTGCACTCTTCACCTCGGGAGCCCCGTTTTCCTTCTGCAGATTGTCACTGGCTGAGCATTTCTAAAGATCCAAGAAGAAAAAAAGAAAGCAACATTTCCCTTAAGAGCCCAAGGGGCTGGTCATGGCAGCTCATGCCTGCAATCCCACCACTTTGGGAGGCTGAGGCGGGTGGATCCTTTGAGCCCAGAAGTTCAAGACTAGCCTGGGTAACATGGCAAAACCCCATCTCTACAAAAAAATACAAAAATTAGCCAGGTGTGGCGGTGCGCACCTGTAGGCCCAGCTACTTGCAGGCTGAGGTGGGAGGATCGCTTCAGCCCAGAGGGTTGAGGCTGCAGTGAGCCATGATCATGCCACTGCACTCCAGCCTGGGTGACAGAGTAAGACTCCATCTCAAAAAAAAAAAAAAAAAGAAAAGAAAATTTACATTTGCATTTAAAAAAAAAGTAATAAAAAGCCAAAGGGAAAATGCCGGGTAACTTGTTTGGTTTATTGTGACTTGTTTGGTTCAGACCAAATTTCCTAAGGAGGTGAGGTAGCCCTGGACAGCCTCAGCAGCATGGAAGAGATTTCAACATGACCCGTGCTACCAATAACCTAGGCCCTTGCATGTAACACCCACCAAGTACACTAAAGTCCCCCATCCTCAATCACCAAAACAGAATTCTCGTCCACAGAGCTGCTCCTTCACTCTCATCCAACTCGGCGTGTTCCCTTGCATTGGATATGGGACACGGGCACTATGATCTCCCGCCATGGAGGTGGGTGACCCAAGCATATAGTCAGCCCAACAAAGAAAGAGTCTTACCCAGGACTAGGAGCCTGGCACTGAACTCCCCACCCTGTGTGGTTCCTGCAGGGAAGAAATTTAGGGCTTGAATCCAGGCCCTGAGACTTAGACCAGCTGAGTGATCTATTTGGATGAATTACAAACCTCCCTGAGCCTTGATCACTTCTAAATAGGGACGGCAATGGCACCCACATCAACCAGGTATTCTGAAGATTAAATTTACACAACTGCACAGAGCCTGATGTGGGTGCTGGGTTACACCCACCCACAAGCACATTCCTTTCACCCTGTGTCCCGTATACACTCTGGCAGATGGGAGTAGGTGAGCCAGATGAAGACAGCTGCTATTTACAGACAATTTCAACAAGCAGATCAGCAACACAACAGCTCTGAGAAAGTCCCAGAATATATCATAACCTGGCTGTACAACTAACGCAGCCAAAATAGATGTCAGGCACGTCTTTCTCCAGGGATGAATTCTGTAGAAATGGATTTATCACATGCACACATGTCCGGCCCTACTGTACACCACACACCTACAAATGCCTTGGCAGGGCCACCAGGGATTGGAAATCTTCAAACCATATGCAGTAGGCAGAATAGTGGTCGCACAGAGATGTCCATATGCTAATCACCAGAACCTGTGAATACGTTAAGTCACATGGCAAAGGGGAATTCATGTTGCAGATGGAAGCAAGACTGCTCATCAGCTCACATTAAAATGGGGAGATTCCCCTCCATTATCCTGGTGAGCCCAATATAATCACATGGGTCCCGAAAAGCTAGAAGAAAGGACCAGAGAGATGGCAATGTGAGAAGCACCCAGCCTGACATTACCCGCTTTCAAAACAGAGGAGGGCGGCCACAAGCCAGGGAAAGTGGGGGGGTAGGGGAGGGGTAGCCTCTGGAGGCTGAAAAAGGCAAGAAAACAGGTTCTCCCCGGGGGCTTCCAGGAGGAATGCAGCCCTGCTGGTATCTTTACTTTAGACAAAGAGATTCATTTTGGACTTCTGACCACCAGAACTGTAAGGTAGTAAATGTGTGCTATTTTAAGCCTTTGAATTTGTGGAAATTTTTTATAGCAGCAATAGAAAACACATCATGTTATCCAATCAAGATCTCTTGAGTAGAGATTCCATAAACCCCGGCATTGCTCAGGGACAGCAATTTTCTTAGCCATTCTACTTCCCTCCTGAAGATTCTCTATTGTCCTGAACTCTGGCTTGCTGGTTTGGAGCTGGTTACCTCCATTACCTCCTGCCATCATATGGGAGACTTTCTCAAGTCCCTCTCCAGATCACTTAGGAGGAGGTTCTGAAAAGGGAGGAGAAGAGAGATGGCTGCTGAGACCCTGGTATGGGTGATAAAATATCAGAATGATATTGAGTGATAAAATATGATTCCCAGGCCTGCTTTATCTAGCCCTTCAAGTCCATAAAATCAGATCTCTCTCCCTCCTTCTTTATTGCCTCCCTCCCTCCCTTCTTTCCTTCCTTCCTTCCCTCCTTCCCTCCTTCCCTCCTTCCTTCCTTCCCTCCCTCCTTCCCTCCCTCCTTCCCTCCGTCCTTCCCTCCCTCCTTCCCTTCCGTCCTTCCGTCCCTCCGTCCTTCCTTCCTTTCCTTCCTTCCTTCCCTCCTTCCCTCCCTCCCCTCC
>CAUYLG010067706.1:0-39509 GCA_963573385.1 Cacajao melanocephalus
TAATATGTATTATATATTATATAATATATATTATATAATATATAATATATAATAATATATAATATATAATATATTATATAATATAATAATATATCATATATATTTTATATTATATAATATATAATAATATATAATATATAACATATATATAATATAATATATAATATAATAATATATATATAATGTACATGTGGCCTTCAGTATATGGATGTGTGTATATGGCATCTCCATAGACCATGATAATCAAACTCTTACTTCTTCAGCATATGTTCTAAGTTAAGAGCTTTCTCTGTCTCAATCCTTTTGAATTCTGTTAAGGAAATGGATTCACTGGATAGAATTTAAAAATTCTTTAGTGTGTTCCAGTTGTGTACCCTCTTTCACCTCTTTTTTGATTCAAGTGAATGAGCATTTGAATTATTGCTAAAAGGAGACTGAGGATTGGGCATCCTGACAAGTGTGGACATGAAAGGGGTTGGGAAAGTACAAGGGAGTCAGGGTAAAATTTAATCATGGATAGAAACAGGGGGATTAAGGGCTGAGTTATGGCAGGAAGTTTATTTCAATTGCAGGCTTTAACCATCTGAGACTCTGGGCTGGGAAGTAGCTCCCAGAGATCAATCAGTCCATCCCTCTGCCTCTGGGCAGAACCACACCTAGGTAATTCCAGACAGATGAGATACACTTCCATTGGGATTGCTCCATAACTGAGGCCTTACCAAAAAATACTCCTGTACTTGAATTACAAATGACTCATGAGCTTCAGAGTCATGATGTTGCTGTCATTTATAGCTTAATTAGTACGTTTCAAACCACATCATATTTTACTACATTTCTCATTGTCAGTTATAACTAATAGAAATAGCCCAAGCCATAATTTTATTATTTAAAGTACTAAAAGGAATCAGCCAGACACACAATGTTGGTTTCACAAATTATAGTAGTAAGATTTGTTTCAAACAGAGACAAACTATATACAAATGCTCAAATGTTGAACATAGTCCATACTATTTAAAAATAAAAGACAAATGAAGTTACATTTTTATTAGCAATTATTAGGAGTCCTAATGAATGCATTTAAAAATTAAAGTACATGACAAATATTATAAGAAAAAGCAAGAGTTCCAGCATTATTGTTTATGCTAAAAATGCTTTATAAAGGAAAATAAGATAGTCCAGCTTATCTACATATCTATTATCCATCAATCATCTATTCATCTATTTAATCTATCTTTCAATATACATTTATGTACATTTTAAAAATTCTAGGTCAACTATTGCTTTCGCTTTTTTCTCCACAATCTCACTAGCATTTGGCCTTATTTGTTACTTAAAGAAACTTTGTTTTTTCATAAGCAGTTTTAGGTTTACAGAAAAATTGAGCAGAAAATACAGAATATAGAGAATTCACATATTCTGACTCCTTCTGACACTAGCACTGTTATCACCTTGGATTTACATCATTTTACTATGTTCATAGTGGTATCTCATGTTGATGTTGATTGTCTTTCATAGGCTTATTTTCTATGTGTATACCTTCCTTGGTGAGGTGTCTGTTTAAATCTCTTACCATTTCGTAATTGGATTTTTTTCTTACTGACAACTGGGATATGTAGAGCTTTGGTGATATGACCATAAGATACTGGGGGAAGAGATGCCTTCTATACTCCTGTCATTAGGTCTGTCTTTTAGTCTTTTAGTATGCCTGTGCCTCCACATTGTGAACTGGATTGTGAACACACACACCTTCTCCATCTCATTCCCTCGCCTCTACCTTAGAAGGGATAGGTGGTAAGAGAGGGCTGGAGTTCAGTGTTTCTCTTCCCTTTCCCCAAATCAGTTAGGTTCCAATAAAACCTGCATAGGTTAGCTGTGGTAAAATGGTTTCTCTTGAGGGTAGACCTTATCAAGAAAAGTAGAATGCCCTGGGACATTTTTAAATGGCTACTTTTCCCTTTCTCTTGCTGAAAGCAGGAGGGGATTTTTCTCAGATCTTCAGTATGAGACCCTCACAGGGTTTCTGGAGTTAAAACTCTATAAAAGTTTCCAACCCCCAGAAGACTGGCCCCTTTTAGAGATTTTAACTCTCAGACTTGTCAACACTGAGCTCCAGCAATTTGTCAATTATAGTTTAGGTTTTCCTTCCCCACACTGGTTCCCTCAAAGGTTCCTGCTCAGGTAAGTTGTGATTCTTCATATCTTCCTGTCTTTTCAATTTAGGGGGTACTGGTTTGCCCTGTGAACTCAATTCTGGCAGATCTAAGAAAAGTTGTCTATTTTCAGTAGGTACAGCTTTCTTTCTTCTTGTGAGGACTGCAGTGATGTCTTCTAAGCTTCTTACATGCTCGACTGGAAACCAGAAGTCACCGAAATATTTGTTTTTAATGTTTATGATAGAAATTCAACTTGGCCTTCCACTAGACTTATTAATAGTCTCCCACCAATAATTGCTGTTTTCATTCATCACAAAGCCTTTAAATCATGGTATTTTCTTGTCAATAATAATTATTTTGTTCTTAAATTACTGTTAAGTAAATTTCATAAAGAAAATACTATTATTGTCATTAGTGTGCATTTTTGTAAATCATATTGTTGAAATATTTTAATAATATTAAGGCCTCATGTTATCTCAAGAAGATATGAATTTTCTCTGAGTATTTTTTAATATTTTTAGAGTTATGTTAAATATATCTGTGCTATGCTATAAATCCATTTAGGGTTGTAGAAACTCTCAAACCACAAATAAAACTAAAACAAACTACTAACAAACCTGAATTAGTGAATTTGTAAATTTATAGTAAAATCTTAATCATGATGTAGTGAAAAACTAGAGTGTAAAAATATATTAATTTCCTATTTGTGGTATTTTTTTTTATTTCTGTAATTGATCACTTAGATTGCTGTAGTTGCTAATTGAATTATATCAAAAAATATATACACACTAGATCAGGAGAAGCTGTGAACTATGTAGATGATGATATAATCATCCACCTTGTTTTCTTTTTTGAATGATTTGTCAATTTCAGCAATCATATTTTTTGTCTAATTGTAGTCTATATATCACCACTTCCTCTTCAAACAGCACGTTTCTGTCTGCTGGAATTTCACACCTCTACACTCACTTACTCACTTCGCCGCTGAGGATAATAAATTTGATGTAGAGCTTAAAGTTATTTTCCCTTCTGGTTTGTCTTTCCATTGGTAATAGAAAAGAAATAGTAACTTTTTTTAATTTAAAAATCTACTTATTCATTATGAATGAGAAAAAAAATAGTAATTCTATCTCTGTTTCTTGCCCCCTACTTTTCTGTCATTGATAATTCACTTTTAAATACCTACTGATGTAAAAACACCTTTTATCAAAATGGCTAACTTACAAAGCATTTCTTAAAATAATTGCAAAATACTACACTCATGTTCATATAAAGCAGTCACTTCCATTTTTAAGTTATAGGTGTAAGGCTAGAGCTTAAAACATTACAGAGGTGCTTCAGATGGATTTGCAGGTTGATACAAAATATTTAAATATATATTTTAAAAGTTGATGACCATGTCTTGAAACTCCTAACTTCCATTAAGTGTCATGTGGAACACATTAACAAAGAGCTGAATCTATGGAGCAGCTGAAATTGTAGAAATATATACATGATATGGTAAGAGAAAAGATCCTGCCTTCTCATACAGAAGTCACTGAGAATCAGTGGGTGTATCCTCAGCTGAAAACAAATTCATGTCCTAGAATTAACAAAAATATGCATTTTTTTACAGTTTAAGAAAGAGCAGTTAACACATCTATGTAATTTTATTACTGGTGAAATAAAATCTATGTGATTGTATTATTGGTGAAAGTGAGGCTATAAGTTTTGCTATGGTGGGAAGTGGCATACATAAATTATTGATTATGAAATATAACTGTAGTGTACAGATCACTTTGGTTCATGAGAGTTCAAAGGGTTTATTTCAAAAGAAAACTTTATTCTTGGCGTGACCAAGTCTTTATATGAAGACAAATTCAACCAATGGCATTTGGCAATGCTAACCTTAAGTTATTTGGTTCCACACTGACTAAATTGTAAGTCAAATCTCCCCAGGAGCTATTATTTGGACTTTTAGAAAAACAGAAGTATTCTTGAATACTTCTTGTTTTTAGAAAAACAAAAGCATTCTGTCTACCTTGTCGATGGTATTTTTGGGGGGCCTGATCCACGCACAGACACCAAGCACTCTACAGTTCATAAACGTGAGTCATAGTTCTCCCTGTTCCTCAGTCACCATGTAGGTTACCTGATTCTTCTTTCTTTGCTAGGTTTATATCCGAGCAGCTGCTGTGCCAATCTTATTTTTGATGCTTTGATAATAGCAATAAGAGTAAATGATTAATTAATTCTCACTACATGCCAGTTTCCTAAGTGCTTATATGTATTAACTCTTTTAATCCTTAAGAGGAAACCCTGGCCAAACACAGTGGCTCACACCTGTAATCCTAGCACTTTGGGAGGCCAAGGTGGGTGGGTCATCTGACGTCAGGAGTTCATGACCAGCCTGGGCTACATGGTGAAACCCCGTCTCTGCTAAAAACAAAAAATTAGCCAGGCGTGGTGGTGGGTGCCCGTAATTCCAGGTACTCAGGAGGCTGAGGCAGGAGTATCACTTGAACCCGGGAGGCAGAGGTTGTAGTGAGCCGAGATCCTGCTATTGCCCTCCAGCCTGGGCACCAAGAGCAAAACTCCGTCTCAAAAAAAAAAAAAAAGGGAACCCTATTAGCAAATAGTATTATCATCACTCTTTTACCAATGAGCAACCATCTGAGGCAGGTTCTATTATTACCCCCATTATACAGATGTAGGTACTCCTAGTACCATTTTACAGATAAGTGCACTATCGCACAGGCAGGTTAAGTAAGTTTCACAAAAGTTACACAGATTGATAAGTAGCAAAAGTAGAGTTTGAACCCAGACATCGTCTCCTAAGCTTCTGCTTTAACTTCTACATGATGGAGCCTCAATCTTGCTGCTGGCTTTTGAACGTTGTTGGTTCATGGTCTCCATGGGTTTGAATTTCAGCTTCTCTGATGGACTTGGCTTGGTTCTTGGTATTCTCTTCCTATTTGAAGTCCGTTAAAAATTATCCTCTTGAAAAATGCAAGTATATCTTCTCTTCAATGATGCAATCATTGACGTGTACAAATGTGTGTGTATGTGTGTGTACACACATGCCTGTACATGACTACATGTGCATAAGGGTGAGAGGGGTATAGGAGGGGTATGGGATTTTGGAAAGCTACCTTTTGCAAATATCAAGAGCCCTAATAAACTGCTGTTTATTAGTTTAAGAGTGTCAAAGTACTTCTGATTGCTATAGTTTGAATATTTGCCCCCCTTAATTAAGGTTGAAATTTAATCCCCAATGTGGCAAGATTAAGAAGTGGGGTCTTTAAGGGGTGATTGTATCATGCGGGCTCTGCTATCATGAATGGATTAATGGATTAATAGGTTATCTTGGGAGAGGAACTAGTGGCTTTATAAGAAGAGGAAGAAAGACCTGAGTTAGCACATGAGTACGCTCAGCCTTCCCATCATGTGCTGCCTTTTACCACCTGGGGACTCTGCAAAGAGCCCCCACCTGAAAGAAGACCGTCATCAGATGCAGCCCCTGGACCTTGGACCTAGCCACAATAACCGTAAATAATAAATTCCTTTTCTTTTTTTTTCTTTTTTTTTTTTTTGAAATGGAGTCTCAGTCTATCATCCAGGCTGGAGTGCAGTGGTGCAATCTCAGCTCACTACAATCTCTGCTGCCTGTGTTGAAGCAATTCTCCTGCCTCAGCCTCCAGAGTAGCTGGGTTTACAGGCCCCTGTCACCATGTCCAGCTAATTTTTGTAGTTTTAGTAGAGACAGGGTTTCGCCATCTCGGTCAGGCTGATCTTGAACTCCTGATATCCTGATCCACCCGCTGTGGACTCCCTAAGGGCTAGGATTACAGGTGTGAGCCACCACACTTGGCCTTATAAATTCCTTTTCTTTATAAATTACCTAGTTTCAGAGATTCTGTTACGAGCAACAGAAAACAACTAAGATGCCACATCTTTCTTAGCCCAGATTCAACCACAAAAAGAGCTTAACATTGTCTTAATGGTGTTTTCCTCTGAAAGCACGTAAAGCTGTTGATTTCACCATGCACTGGCATCGGCCACTTGATGTGTGTGCAGTTGAGGATTAAGCATAAACTCTGGGAGAAAGTTCTGTACTAGTGTGCCATGGTTGAATATTTCTGTTCCCTCCAAAATTCATGTTGAAACATAATTGTCAGGGTGATAGTATTACGAGGTAGAGTCTTTAGAAGGTGATTAATTCATGAATGAGATTAGTGACCTTATAAAAGAGGTGTGGGAACCATACATCCCTTTGGCCCTCCTATCTCTTCCCCACTTGAGGACGCCGCAACTAGTTGCTATCTTGGAAGCAGAGACCAGGCTCTTATGTGGAATTTTAGCCTCCAGAACTGTGAGAAATAAATTTCTGTTTTCATAAATTACCCAGTCTCTGGTATTGTGTTAAGGCAGTAGGAACAAACTAAGGCATAGCAGAAAAATTATTTAAGGCTCTATGAGCAGTTAAATAAAAGTGTGCAAATAGAGAATTTGGGTACTATTATCCAACTTTAAAATTTGCATTGTTTTATATCGTTTTAATTGTCAGTTTTACTTGCAATGAATTACCCAATCAGACATCTTTGAGTTCAAATTTAGGTAAGCATGATAGCATAAAGAAAAAAAAAACACGTGAAAACCTGTACCAAAATCTACAGATATAGCATACTATCTCTATCAAATTCATGTCCTTCTTTATGCTCAGGTGAAAATAGAATAAAGGAAGCCAAGTGATAATGTTTCAGATAATGTAAATAACAAAAACAAGACGGCTCGCTAGCATTTATAAAATGTTTCAAAGATGATTCAAAGCTGAAATCCACATGCAGAGAAATATGAGTTTGCATTGGAGTAAGATAATTAACATTGTAATTAAGCTATTTTGAGCACTTAATATCTTCAAAGCACTATTCTCAGGGCTGAATATTTCTCAATTAATTTAATCTTTCTAACAGGCCTATGAAATAGATTTGATTATCCCCATGTTAAAGAAGAGACAATGTGCTGAAGATCACACTGCTTGGAGGTGGGAGTCAGGATTTAAATCCATGCAGCACAGCTCAGAGTTCTTGCTTTTAGTCACTGTAGTTCCAGTTTTCATTTCTAAAAAGTAACAGCATTGATGCTGGGGGAATGATTTTTTCTTCATGCTCTGTGTTTCCATAAAGCGGAGAGAATATGAAACCCTGGGGGAAGCACATTCAGCTTAACTGTGCCTTCACTTACCCTTCCTGGGGTGGAAAAATGACTTTGCTTCCTGGTGAGTCAAACAAGAGGAACTCAGTGCCCTGAGCTCGGCTCCTCCAGGGTCATTCCTTTTCAAAAACTCTCTACAGGGCATTCTTCTTCTCTGCCTCTCCTTGCAGTAAGTGCTTCTATCATGAGGGAGGCTTTAAGCTGTCCAGTGTTCTTACTGGTGATTGATGTGGGATAGAAATTGCGGTCCACCTAAAGCCATTGATGTGGGATAGAAATGGCAGCCCACCTAAAGCCGTATTCTTCAATCAGCATGATTATTGACATTGTTCTTTTCATGTGCTTAAGCACTATTCTGTTTCTCAAATAGCTCCAAACTTGGGAGAAAAAGAAAGGGTCCTATGACTTAGTGTGTTCTTGCCTTAGTGCTCCTGTTCATTGCCATCCTTATTCTTCTGCACCAGGTATTCCAGGTTTTGCAGATGTAAGGTCAAATATGTGTGGTAGGTTAGAGAAAACGTGCAAAGAAGCTCATTTGACCTGTTTTCTCTACTCTAGCTCAGGTAGGAGTACTGAATGATTCAGCTTAGCTTGACAGATATCTCCACTGGACTGGAACCCGTCCTAATGATAGTCAGGGTAGCTATTTTCCAGGTGAATTCTGTAAATGCTATTTCCTCAGAGAGCTCAAGTTTAGGGCAGGATAGGGAGGTCCCATCAGCTCTCTCTTTCTCCAGAGACAGAGAATAAAGGGAACAGGTTAAGAGCTTGGTCTTTGGCAGCAGCTCCATGTTTAAATCCTGGCTCTGCCACAGTTGAAGCTTAGGTTTATTGGGCTAACCACTGCTGTTTCTTTCAAGATTCATATTTGTATGGTATAAACTCAGTGGCATGACCACAGACGAATGAGAAGATCAGTTTTATTTATGGTAACAGTTTAATAGAGGACCTAACTGACTTATGCATCAGGGAAGAAATTTGCAATTATCCTGCCTTCACTTGAGTTGAAGATAAACACCTCCTTCTTCTTTCCTTCCCAATTGAGTCAAAGCAACCTGCCAGCATGACCTGGGGAGGAAGTCAGAGCAAGAGAGGAGACTAAGGAGCTAGCCAGGGTCAGACTGTGTCTGGTGGGCCCAGTATAGGAAGACAGAAAGCAACTGGTGAGTGCAACCTGCGTGAGGAACAAGCAAGGTTCCCAGAGGATAATTCAGTGCAAGTACATTGTCTCTCACTGCTTCCTTTAAATCTCTTCAGTGGAAGGAAGCTCTTCCTCTGCCTGAGATGGAAATTCAGGGATTAAAAACTCAGGCAGGTGCATGCCTTTTATGCTCACTGTTATTTTATGTAATAGAAGATCCAATGGCTTCCTTAAGTGGCAAACAGTCTTAATTTAGTATTGAGACTGCCATTCTTTTTTTTTTTTTTTTCTTTTTTTTTGAGATGGAGTCTTGCTCTTGTCCCCCAGGCTGGAGTGCAGTGGTGCAATCTCGTCTCACTGCAACTTCCACCTCCTGGGTTCAAGCGATTCTCCTGCCTCAACCTCCTGAATAGCTGGGATTACAAGTGCCCGTTACCATGCCCAGCTAATTTTTGTACTTTTAGTAGAAACGGGGTTTCACCATGTTGGCCAGACTGCCATTACTTTTAATGGCAAAACTTCAATTACTTTTGCACCAACCTAATTACAATTGCTCAATATAACATGTTAATTTATAATCCAATATTTATTGAAGGGAAAGATTTTCAGTTTACTTATCCTGGGCTGGTACCTTTTCCAAAAGCTAAGCATCTTCTCTCTTTGCTGCTCACCTCCTCACCACTCCTTGGTTACTATTATGAATGGTTTCAAGATGAACACTGCGGGAGAAGTCAAGAGGAGAGACAAGAAGTAAAGACGGTTCTTATGTAACTGATAATGTGAACATGGCTTCATGCTCTGAGGTCTTGGCAGATTGTTAAACCTGTCTCTATCTATCATGGGAGTTTTCTGAGTTTCTGAGCATTTCCACTTGAGGAGTCAACTGTACTTTCTATGATACATGTGTTGCAATCCTAGTTATCTGGACTCCCATCGGCCTCTGATTCCCGATGGCCCTTTTACACCATGTCTCACTGTTGGTCCTATCATTCTTTAAGGTGGTCTTTGTAGGGAGTGTCAGGTGGCTCTGTTCTTGCATGGTCCATTTCTAGACAATAAGAACAATTCACGAATTATTGTAGAATTGTAGCTAATGCAAACATGCCGAGCACTCTTTTTCTGTCCTACAGTTTACAACTAGTAGCTGCAGACTCTTGCCTTTAAAGTGTTATGGCTTTTGTCAGGCATATGTCTACTATATACCACCAAACTCCTGGCTGTATTGAAGCTTATTTATTGAAATGAGGGACAAAGAGTTGGATTGGAATATGGACTCACAGCACTCTGCCAATTACCCAATAATTTCTTTGGGAAGGAAAAAGATCTGTTCTGATCATCATTACCTTGGTCATCTTATACATTTGATGTAGGAGATGTACATTTGATATTCTCACTGCTCTCTGTCACCTACTTTGAATTACTTAAAAACATGCCTTCCTTAGCCTTTCTATTCTTGGCGTAGTTCAATTTAACATTCAGTTTCATGAGCTTGTTCCATTTGTGAGCAGAAAAAAAAAAAGAAGAAGAGAAAGAAGGCATTGTTTTTCTTTGGAAGCACCCACAGCAGTAAGAGCAAATGTGATTCCCATCTCCTTATCCCAAATGGAGGAGATGATAAAGGTTGAAGAAGAAGGAAGCTTCCTTATCACGACTTCTGGGCTGGGAATCCTTCCTAGATAGAAAAATGCCAAGAGGAAAAGGCACAAAGCAGCTGGGGAAACTGATGGTTTTCTTGCCAGTAGCTATCTTTCCTCTTTCTAAAAAACTTGATTTTGAAGGGGGTATCAATAAGTCCAGTTTAGAAAATAAACAAACATGCAAATAAACCAACTTGCATTTCTTAGACTTATTTGCATAATGGGCCAATGAAATCCACCTTGCACTTGTTGACTTGGATTTCTGAAAAAAAGTACCTAAGAGCCTATTCAGCCATTGGTGCTTTCTTCTTCCCTCCTTCCAGCCTGGACCACTAACTGACCACCGGGGTTGGAGCATCCATCTTGCAACAATTACAATCAAAAGAATCATGGAGCCTTCCCATTGAGATTCCTGAGTTTTAAATACCTGTTTCCAGACTTCTTGTTACAAGAAAAAAATGTCAACCCTCATTGGTTTAAGTATTTTTTTGGTCTGTTTTGCAGCCAAATTTTATTCTTAAAATATGTAGTAGCTGTGAGACTTTGGGCAGGTTTCATAATATATGTGGACCTCAGTTTCCTTATTTGTAAAATGGAAATTTTACCAAACCTATTTCAGAAATATTTTGAAGATTAAAAAAATACCATGTGTGGAGAGTATTAAACATAGTTTCTGGTGTACTGTAATGAATAAATATAAGATCACTACTTCTCTCCATATAAGTATGAATATTTCTTAAATCCAATTTAGATTCTAAATCAAGAAAATATAGGCTGTGGATGAGGAGAGTGGAGTATATTTTTTAAAAAAATCACTGCAACTGCGTTAGAGTTTTTTCTTATTAACTCTTATTTGTAAAATTTGAGGAAAAAAATGAAGGTGTATCCAGGTAAGTCAGCCAAATCCATTCCACATCATTCTTTATAACAAAAGCAGATTATTTGGATGAAAGAAACTTATATCTTAAATTTTAAAAATTATAGGGATTATTTTGAATACATTCTATTCAAGAAGACTTTGTCATTATCATATTTACTTTTGTAATTGCAGATGTGATATGATAAAATTATAATATTTCTAACTGAAAAATCTCATCTTGCAACAAATAGACACTGCTGCCACAGATGGTAACTGCCTTGGTTGTGGCCACATAGGTTAACACATATGCATGTGGGTGTGTGTATATCCATGAATACATGCCTATAAATTCTTGGGCTGAAATGAGATCCGTTGTCTATTAAAACTTAACACATGGTACTTCTGAAACAAGGCCCTAAAATCAAGGGAAGACAATGGCTTGTTATTAACTCTCATGGTCACCAATTAACAGCTCAAGCAAATGGTAGCTTTCTCCCAAAATTTAATCTTTCTTTTCTTTTCTCTTCTTTCTTTCTCTTTCTTTTCTTTTTTCCTTCCTTTCTTCCCTTCTTTCTTTCTCTTTTTTTCTCTTTCTTTTTCTTTCTTCTTTCTCTCTCTCTCTGTCTCCCTCTCTTTCTCTCTCTCTTCCTCCCTCCCTCCCTCCCTCCCTTCCTCCCTTCCTCACTTCCTCCCTTTCTTTCAACTTTGCTTGGTTTCAGATTCCTCCAAAAGTTCTACCATGAAACATTCATGTCCATGGCTTAATATTTTATACCATCTTGTTGTCAAACACTTTCTAGGGCTTACTTCTACAGAGTCCTCTCTTCCTAAGTACTGCCTTTAGCTTTGATCCGCATCTTGCTAGGCAACTGCTGTCCATAATTGAAAAAGGTTATAGTGGAAAAGATTATGCGCCATGGTCAAGAAATTGGAAAAGTTTCTATAATGTCTTCTTTTTTATCTTTAGGCCTACCAAGGTATGTAGATAATTGATTCTTCTATAACATGTAAAAACAAATGGTCATAAATAAGCTGTTAGATCTTTTCATCAATGTAATTTTTAAGGTCTTTATAATGGAAACTTAAGTTTTCCATTGGCACTGGAGGTATCTTGTAAATCATGGTATCTAATTCCAGATTGCTCAGACTGGCCTTGGAAAGGACTTGGCAGAACTCGTGTCATGGATGTGCATTCTCACACAGGGCCCTGCTCTGGGTTTTAGTCTAATTCTGTGCTGTTATCATCTTGAAAGTTTTAATTTGTGAACAAGGGCTCAGCATTTTCATCTTGCATTGGGCCTTGCAAATTCTGTAGCTGGTCCCGGGCTCAGTTTTTGACTACTTCTATTCAGTTGGAACCATAACTCCTCTTACGATAAGTTGATTTTCAGAGGCTAAGTCTCTGGCAGTAAAGTTTCCCAATGGACTTTCTTTCTATTTTAGGATTCCAATATTATATTAGCAAACAAGTCCTCAGGGTTTTGGATTTATACCAGTGTTTTATAATTGACTTTGTCTTTTACAGTAAAAATAAAGTTTGTGCATCTGCATATTATTTAAAATCACCTTCTACATGGAAACAATTACTTTATTTTAGACAGATTATCTTAATTTATATAAACCATTTTTCTCTTCTTTCCTCTACACATCTAAGAATCATGATTAATTGCATTTCCAATTTAAAATATAGTAATCAGTATTTCAAAGAAGATAAAAATACTGAGGACTTTTTCATGCAATGTAATTAAATCTCTTTCATTCAGACTGTAAGTACATTTTGTAAACTGAGATTGAATTTGGATCCTACAAGTGTATGTGTTCATGTATTACCTTAACAGGGGAATAATATTTGAGATGCAAAAATAACTGAAATGCTAAAAATAATATGTTTTTATGGACAGAGAGCTAATATAGGATTGTTAGATATTGAGATAAATTGCAAGGTTCTATTTTTTTCTCAATTGGTTCCTGAGTGAGATAGATTTGTTCTTTGGAAAATGTACAGTATAAATCAATATCACTAATATTGTGCAAGTCTATAGTGGCTTAGATGTTCTGGTATTCTGAAGAATTTTAAGAAAATGATGCAATTTAATCTCTATAGAAGTATTTTTTTAAAAAAAAAAAAAAGCTCCAATGAACAGTGATTAATGTAAACGAGCAGTTGAAGGTAATGTCTCTTCCATTGAAACTCATCCCAAGCAAACATGTAAAAGAAGTAAACTATAAACAATGTGTTACAAGTTTGTGCTACACGGTCATTTTAAGAAACTGCTTTGTTTTATTCCAACAAGGTGCTTTATCTGTCTTTTGTTTGCTTTGTTTTGTTAATATGTAAAAGTTTCCAGCATTTCTTTTTTAAGTTCATTCCAGTTTCTATTCTCTATCAACTGCATGTCAGTTTCCCACATACATGACAAGTTTTCATTTTTGCTCTTTTTAGTTCTTTTTTCCTTCTCTCTTCTGCTTCCAGTGAGCTTTACCCTTTTGGTGAGTTATCTCCTGATAACTTTCCACACTCCAGGACTTAATGTTTCCTCTCCCAGGGGGAGATGAAAGGCAGGTGTTTTTCAGCCTTAAGACTATGCCTCCCTTTGTTTTCTGTTTAGGAGACTCATATTATCCATGAAATTTATGCTGAACATCCAAACAACATCCCTACATGAAGCACAACTTATGTTTCCTTATTTTCTGTGATCTCGCATTGACCTTTCTGATGTGTTCCATCCCTAAAATGTGTTGCTTAATATTTGTAGAGTCATCAATCCTTTTGAGAATCTGAGAAAAGCCATGGTTTCTTGCTCTTTTCCAAATACTGCATACATATTAGGAGTTCACAGGCCTCTGAGGCCCATTCATGAACCAAATATTACAAACACCTGCTCTGATCTATTGATTTGTATTTTACAGATACTGAACCGTGTGCCGTTTTTCAAGCATGATCGACTTTGTGTCACTGGCCTTTGCTATCCACTCTGCCACCTTCTTTAACACATCCTTTCATTTTCGACTTTCGTTTCTGATGTTCTTACCCAGAGGTCCTTTAATTCTGTTTATCTTCTTGCCCTACTGACTTCTCATAGTGAAATGTAAAACAGGCATGCCCTCATTTAGCCAGTATAGATTGTGTGCCTTTTACATGCTAAGCATCATGAGGTGTGCAAAACTAAAAGGTGTGAAAGACTAATTCTAATATATTAATGCTAATTGATGATATTAATATTGTTAATTATTAATATTAAGTGAATATATTTTATTTTCTAAAAACTATGCCAAATATATAATTACCATCCTTCATCCATTGTTTGTTTTTCTTCCTCCTCCTCCTTTTCTTTCTCATCCTCTTCTTCTTTTTCTTTCTTCCTCTTCTTCTTCTTTCTTATCATCCTCCTTCTCTCCCTCCTTCTACTTCATCATCACTTCTTTTTTTTTGACAGGTAATATAACCTAAGTGTAAAGAGGATAGATAACTAACTCAAGGTGTCAGCTACAAACTAACAGAGCTTCGCTTCAAACCCAGCTTTCTCTAGCTTCAGAACAGGTACTTTTAATGTCTTTATGCATCTTAGATAGTCTCTGGCTCTCATTTAGCATAGTAGTAGAGAATATCTTTGGATATGTGAATTTACCCATCCATCCACTCATCTACATTCACCTATAATTAATACAAAAGAGGAAGAAAGAAAATTTATAGCATGCATAAGATTTTGTGGACATTAGGAAAACTCACGAATTACTTGGACTTTTCTTCATGGAAGAAGTAGCATTGGAAACTTGCTGTAAATGATACCGAGACTAAATAGGAAATTGTACTGAAAAAGCTGTGAAAGCTGGGGAACTTTCAGAAGTGCACGCACAAAGAGTAATTGGCAATTTGACTTGGCTAGGGTAGAAAATGTGGAAAGTAGAATTAGAAGAAAAAATAAATGTCGGAAAGAGTTATAAGCCAAATATCAGAGAACTCTGCATTCCAGGAATAGGGGTTTGACCTAATTTTAATAGCAGCGAATGAAAGAGAGTTTTAAACAGAAAAGGGACAAAATCAGAACTGTGTTTTTAGAAGATGACTCTGGCTGGTTGTGACCAGGGAGATGAGCAAAGGGTAAAGACTGAAGATGTGTGCTCATTTTTTTGACTGTATTTTTTTAGATTAAGACAAAAGTAATAAACTTTTCTCTGTGAAGAGGCTCCGTACTGGGAGATCTATATAACTAATACTAAGAATAATCAAAGTATCAACTGCTTAAAAGCCTTGGTCTGTTTTATCCTTTTATCTGACTGTAGTTACACGTTCACTCATGTTCTTCTTCTCCTTCCTCTTCTGCTGTTTATTCCCTCTTGTAAGACCTGCTTTCCAAGACTAATTGTATAGGGCCATCTTCGCCACTGCATTTTTGAGGACCTTTCTCTTCTACTCACTTTACTCCACCCACTCATTTCCTTTTATTCGTATGGCTCTAGGTTCAGAATGGTTGATACCTGTTTTAACTTTTCTTGGAGACAGTAATATGCTTATTTGTTGATTATTACCATCGTAATCTACTGAGCTATGCCTCAGATCAGCGCATCTTCCACCATATTTTTTCACCATCCTATTGCATTTACCCCCCTATATGTTGCAGATTTCTTTATAAACTGATCAGCAGCATGGACACGGTGGTCTTTGGCATAGCCTTCATGTGTGAGGGCTGGGATTCTGAGACTATGTGGGTAGGCCCAGGAGTTTATGTCTACTGACAACTGTGTTAGGATGAAGTCAGTACCTGTCCTAGCCAGTAATGAAAGGATTTGGTGGATTGAAAAGCAGGATTCTATCAGGAATCAGGCAGATCTTGAACAGAGACGGAACAAGATCTGCAAGATGAGTGAATATGTTTTCATGGGTCATGAGAAAGAAGAAATATAATAATAAAAAGATAACAGTAACAACTGCACAACACACATGGATAGGTGTTTAATCGTTTCCCAGGAGGGCTGTGATTTGTAGAGGGCTTCCTGTTTGTTGATGGGTGAGGTTTGCTTAGAGTTGTAGTGTTAGGACCATCAGCATCATTGTTTGACTCTATGTTCCCATCTATTTCCTCTCTTGTGGGATTTATGTACACTGCTCATTATATAGATAAAAAACAACACTTGCATTATCTAAAGATCTAGTTGCATATTCTGAAGTTTCATAGGGTATGCATCTTCTTTGCAGACCCAGAAGAAAAAAAAATGTGATGAATCCAGATTTCCCTTATCCAAGTTCAACTCGGTTACCCCCATGATTTCTGGAAGGGTGTGCTGTTACTCTTCTGATCAAACTTGATTTTTATAAAAAGATTAATTGCACTAATGTAATTCATTATTACTTCTTACTTATCTTTTCTCTTTCAAATTGTTTTTTGGCCTATTATTCTCATATCAAGAAGAAGCAAAAAAAAGCAGGTATACAGGAGATAGCTTGAGGTCTAAAAGGTAGGAAACGGGCATTAAATGGACACTATGATCTTTTCTTAGACTAAAATAATCAGAAATGTTCAGAAACTGTGTGATTTTCCCATTTTCATAAACAATTCAAGGAACCAATGAATTTGTTACTTGCATCAAATCAATAAATCATTTGGACTCCATTAACTAACAGCTTTCCAATAAAACATAAGCAACGTCTTCCTCCCAATGTGTTCTCCTCCCTCCTGACTTTCCTCAAGAAAGCAACCTTAATATTTCTGCAGCCTGAATAACTTTAATGAAAATGTGTTGGGTCTTACTGATGAAATAGTGAGAGTTGTACGTGAGAAAGGTCAAGAGGATATTCTGACATCTTTTATGTCTTAAACAAAAGCTGCCTTCTTGCTGGTCACAGGCCTGACTTAAGGGTATAAAACAGGAAGTTAAAGATTACAGTTCATGTAGAGTATTTACATATTTTAATTTTATGTGTATCATTAAAATATTACAGTATTGCTATTTTCTCATAACATAGATTCTATAGCCTATAGTGTTTCTACATTAATCTGAAAAAAGTTTCACTGAAAATATAAATTCCTCTCTGAATAGAGCATGTAAAGAATATATACTATTATTAACAGTTATTATTACTAATCATTTTTACTAGTGGTAGTCATACTTTAAGGAAAACACAAATATTGCAACCATGTAACTGACCTTAAATAATTGTATATAATTTATACATAGTCATGAACCACATAATGGCATTTTGGTCAAAAACAGACTGTATATATGACAGCAGTTCCATAAGATTACAATACTGTATTTTTACTGTATCTTTTCTGTTTTGATATGTTTAGAAATACAATTACTTACCATCATGATACAATTGCCTACATTATTCAGTAGTATAACATGCTATATAGGTTTGTAGCCTAAGAGCAATTGGTTACATTATATAGTTTAAGTGTGTAGGAGGCTATACCATTGAGGTGTTCATAAATACACTCAGTGATACTCACACAATGATCAAATTGCCTAATGATACATTTTCCAGAATATATCTCCATAATTAAGGGATGTATGACTGTATTTTAAACTGAAATGATTTGAGCACAGTTACTTCCAAACTCCCTAAAATCAAGATTTAATTTAATTTTGAATTCATTGATTCCCAAATAAGAATTATAACTAATATAATAATAATAACTATAAGAATAATAATGGGAAGAAGATGAGAAGGAAAGAAAATAAATTCCTACTAATTCAAAACACTCATCAGTGATATAATACCTGAAAGATTTTTCTCCATTGGAATTATTTACCTATAACCATTGGTTATATTTTTCTTTGATTTCGTTGATTGTCAAATATCAGCTATTCAATGTAGACAAGAAGCTTTTAAATTTTGATGTATTAATTAAACAGACATTTGAATAAATGGATTATATAACAACTGATAAAGAATATTAGCCTAGGATAAAGAAATAATTTCACTTTTTAGCAGCATGTGCATTCATTTACTCCAGCTCCACAATATTCCTGAATGATACTTTCAGAAATATATAAATTTCTTAATTTAGTAAGATATATTTTTCTCTGTACTTCTTTCTCATCTTCTTACTAATATTCTTGCAGTTATCATTACTATTACTACGAGTTATTATAATCAAATTATTTAGTACATGCCAAATAATTAAATTCTTGAATAAAAATAATTTCTTATTACACACTTTAAATGTTTGAATGATTGGCATATTGCTACATATTTGTTCCCATCCCATACTTTCCTAAGTACATAATTTTCTTAACTAATTTAATATAAGATGATTGCTCTGAATTATTACCTTTGAGTTATATTACATAAAATTGGCTCAATAAAATATTCCTAAACCCTTCGTTTATTCTGGATACACATGACTTAAGGGCCCTTTGCTGTTTTCTGTCACTTCAGAGAATGTGGTTATAGAAACTCTTTTGGCTTTGGATTTTCTCATTTACTAAATATATTTGATGGGGACTTCCAAGGGTAATTTAACTTCATACTGCCTTGGAATGTGTTTTTATTTTTCCATACAAGTCACCTCTAAACAGTGCCGATCCAAGTATTTTATGAAGTAAACTCTCGTGGCAGTCAAGGTAGAATTTGTACATTGCTCCTCTCCCTACTTCTCTCCTACCCATCCCACCCAGGCTAAGGGAAGGGGTTAGAAGATCATGCATTACTGAGTTTAATTTATCCCAGTCCACCTAGTGAGTTGAAATATTTCCTCAAGGAAGTTTTCATTCAGTTGACACCCTGAAGGGTTAAGAAAACAGAACCTCATAGTATTACAGAGTTGTTGTTATGGATGTTGCTAAGGAAACCATAGCAGGAATGTTTAAGTGTCTTGTTTCTTTCCAAATCCACAGGAGTGTGGCTTGTTTGAGGTTTTGATGTCCTCTCAGTTCTTGCCATCACAGCTCTGCAGTAGGGTTTCCAGCAGGGTCAGAATCCCTGGCTGCTAGCAGTGCTGGCGCAGGGGCACACCATGCTCTCAGAGCAGTATTCAATTTTGCGTCTTACTTCTGAAACACACTAAGGGCAATTTAAAATCAAATAGAAATTGATTTTATTTAAAAAAAGAAAAAGAAAAAAGTTCCTTTAATGTTTTTCCCCTAAATGCCTTATATGGATTATTTTTTAAACATGCACATTAGCATGCTATCTGAATATTTTATCAAAAAATGGATTTGTGTTGCAGAGATTAGAAGACTGAATGTATATGACAGATCAGAACATGTGTTGTTTTCAAAGGTGTTTTAGAGTGTGAGAGGTGGAAGTTCTGTGATTTCCTCTGCTTTATATATCTACAAAAAATTTTAATTTCATTTTACTTTTTTGAAATTTTTATATCCAAATTAAATAGAAATTATGAAGAATTCTGAAATAATATCCAAGAGTAGTAGTAATTTGCTTAAGTTTGACTCAAAATATTTTCATAATTAGATTCTACGGCATGGTTAGTAAATCCTTTCAAAATGCTTACCCAAATGATATGAAGCCAAAGGAAACATAAATAATTTTTATTCAAATTTTGTATGGAGACAAAAAGTCTCTCTCTTTCTCTAACTCTGTCTCTCACCTTTATGCAGAAATTATGTACATATATATGTATATTATAGTTCCGTTTTATATATCCCAAACATTTAAAATTAGCTACATACATACACAGTGGTAAACACTTCTATTTTATTTCCATACTACAATTGACCAAGTGAGATCATATACTTTTGTCATTATTGAATATGTGCAAAATAGCAAAGCAAATTTTCCCTCTAATCTGAGAAATATGATTATTTTAAATTCTATAATTATTTATTAATCTTATTGTGTATTAATATGACATATGATATATTGCACATTATTTAAATGTATATATTATATAATATGTAAGATACATTTAAAATACATAACTGACATTTACTTTTTTCCCAATGTAATTTCTCTGTAATGGGGTTGGTTTATCATTTGACATTTTCTCCTTTACTTAAGCCCTGGTAAACATATTTGAAAGAACACAAAATATTTAACCAGATGTTTGTTGTTGATTTATCTAAGTCACTACACCTCAAATATTGTTATTAGAATCTTTTGGGTAAATACTGGTTGCTTCCAATAATAAGGTAGTGAACACCGCAAGAATCCCTGTTATTTAATCTGTTCCTAAAGATGCTAAAAAATTTTCAGGTAGTTACAACTTATCTTTCATTTCTCCTAACCCGTCTAGAACCACCAACAAATTTCACTAAATACTTTAAAGCCATATGCATGCAAATCCTCCACTGAAGATAAATACTGTCCTCATCAATTCCCCTATTATTTAACATTTAATGAAGTTGTGCCTAGTACAGAAAGATGGGCAGGACATAATACTAATCACATTTCTACAGCATCATAATGCTGATCCACCTGTAAATAAGCAATGAAATAAGATGCTAAACCTATAGACAAGGAATTCTGCGAAAAAAATAGTGTTAAGGAAGTAAATGAGTAGTTTTGGAGATTTTTGCGATATCTTTTTGCTTTTCTCTAAAACAATTTTCATGCAGGTTGAAATGAGGCAGATTAACTACCAGCCAAAAGCCAAGACTAACTCAGTTCTTAACCCATCACTTTTATGGTATTGCTGAAGTAAGGTGTAATAGAAGGACTGTGTCTTTTGGTCTGGGTTCTCTTGGAAGCAGAGTCTGAGACAAGGACTTGGGTGTAGACAGTTCATTTAGGAGCTAATCCCAAGAAGCAGAAGTAAGGAAGCAGGTAAAATGAGAGAGGGAAGGAAGGCAATATTAGAGTCTGCTATGAAGGTCACTGCTTTAGAGAATGTGATTGATTCTCCAGAGAGACTTGCAAGAATTGTCTGCCTACAAATGAAAGGCAAGAGAAAATCCACCAACTGTCAGTCACTCTTGGTTGAGGACGAGCTGCCCAAAGGTTATTCACTACTCTGTATTTCCAGACTGTAGACCTGCCATGACCCAATGAGCTCTGGCAGCTTCCAAGACACTCCTGGGTGTAAACCAAAGAGAACATGCAGTGAGACACTGAGCACGAAGTTAAACTGCTGGCCACAGCTGGGCTAGCTACAGCTGAAACTGAATGTCAAGGAGTGTTGAAGCAGCGTATTAGAAGCCTTGCCCATAGCTGTATTCTATTTAGGGTTTGCACACAAACTGCATGATTCTATAGACAGCTTTCTCATATAATGCATTATTTTGATTTCAGTTGGCTTTTGAGAGCATGGGCATTCCTACAGCACTATAATAGTTCTGTCTTTGGAAGGTGGTGGTTTTCAATCACTGATGAACAGAAGGGTGGGCTCCACCTTGAGTCTATGGAAAAATTCAAAGAGCTCAGTTTCAAAATTCTCTCAAATTGTCTTGTTAATAGCTGCATATCCATATGAGTCTGCAGCAACTCATTCTTACTTCCTTGGGGGAAAGAATTTGGCCAAAGGGCAGAAGTAATTTTAAGGCAGAGAGATAGACGAAGACAAGTTTTCAAGCAGGAGTGAAAGCTTATTAGAAAGTTTTGGAACAGGAACAAAAAGAAGTAAAATTCACTTGGAAGAGGGCCAGGTGGCAGATTTCAGAGGTTTAGGTACCCTGTCCTGCCCTTGACTTGTTTCTTGTTTTTTGTTTTTTTTGTTTTTTTTTTTTTGGTTTTGTTTTGGTTTAGTGGTTTTGGTTGTTGTTTTGTTTTTTGTTTTTGAGACAGAGTTTTGCTCTTGTCATCCAGGCTGGAGTACAATGGCACAATCTTGGCTCATTGCAATCTCTGCCCCCCGGCTTCAAGCGATTCTCCTGCTTCATTCTCCCGAGTAGCTGAGATTATAAGCACCTGCCGCTACACCCAGCTAGTTTTTATATTTTTAGTAGAGATGGAGTTTCACCATGTTGGCTAGGCTGGTCTCGAACTCCTGACCGCAGGAGAGCCACCTGCCTCAGCCTCCCAAAGTCTTGGTATTACAGGCCTGAGCCACGACGCCCGGCCGACTTGGGGTTTTATACATTGGCATGGCTCTGGGGTTTGCACTTATTCTCCTCTGATTCTTCCTGAGGGGCACCCTGTCCACATGCATGGTGACCTGCCAGCACATGGGAGAAGCTGCACATGGAGTGTGTTTACTGAGGTTGTGCAAATGCTCACTTGAGGCAGTTTTCCCTTACCAGTTTCACATTCCTAGAGGAAGATCATATACCAGTTAAATTCCACCATTTTGCCTCTTAGTGCGCATCCTTGAGTAGGCTTGCCCAACTCCTGAGATCTTATAGGGAAGCTGCAGATCACCAGCTTCAGGTGTTTTCTACCTATTGAGAGACTGTCTTTCCCTGGAGCTGGCTGCGATCAATTATTATTTTAGAGAGACAATTCAACAACCTCATGACTATCACCTGATGATCTCTTCACACCTGGAGATGGGGAGTGGTTCTCCTGCCCTGCTCATGTCTGACTATCTACTCTAACGGTTTTATTTCATCAATATTTCTTTTGATGGCAATGAATTAATAATGTCATATATATAATTTTTGCTTCTTTACTGTCTGGAAAATTTGACTTTACTAAATTCATTATCTAAAGTGTTCATTTAACTTTCTCCTTTCTTGGGTGCTATTAGCTCTTCTTAATTTTATAGTATGATGCATCTCTTTATCACCCACCAAGGTTTATAGTATTGAAACCAAATAGTTACCCCAATTAGTATTTTTTTTCCAAACTTCTTATTTAATTTTCCTGTAGTAGGATCAGGATGTTTCTGGGAAACATCCTGATGTTTGTAGTACCTTATATATCTATATAATTTTCAAAGAACAGTCTATGTATATATAGAATGTACTTGAAGTTTAGACAAAAATCCTCTTTTAACTTTGTATGCATCATTAATATCCTCATTTTAATGACAGGTAAACATAATACAGAACTCCATATTTACATAAGGTTTTTGAAAAATACACATATCTGCTGAAATAAAACCATAAGAATTCCAACTTTCCAAAGATAACTAGAGATATTATAAAAGGCAGCCATAGTTTATCAAAATAAATTACAATGATATTTTTTTAAATGACTGGAAAATGTGTAAGATATTACAAGTTTAAGCCACACCTAATAATTCAGCTGGGGTCTTTTGCAGAATTTATATAACCTTCATATTGGTTCCTGATAGAACCATTTCATAAAGATAATTTTTTTCATCCATCTGGATCACATTTGAATTAAAATCTTGTACTTATATCAAACATTACCTGTGTAATTTTAATGAGGAAATCCAAACTCTTCCATGGAATTAAATATGCCAAGCCCAAAATTCCCCATTTTGCATTCTCCAATAACTTCATCTACCAGTGTGCAAAGTAAAAGAAAAACATATATTTTAAAATAAAATTAACAATAATTTTTAATGTTTTATTTTTCTAACCACCTTTTCAAACTCAAGAAACCTTTAATACAAAATTCCCAAGTTTTCAATAAATGATATATTTTACTTGTATATATGTATGTGTGTGTGTTTGTGTGTGTGTGTGTGTGTGTATGTGCTGTGTATCTATATAGATACACTGCAAAAGATTAAAAATGAATCTTTTACTGAAAAAAAGTTTCCCGCTGAGGCCATGCTATTAGGCTATATTTTCAAAGCTTTACCTTAAGTCCACATTTCTTACAGAAGGCTTACCCTATGACTTTTTCTTATTACTCCCAAATTAAACTTCTGGAGAGTAGAAAGTGCTTACAAAAAAAATTAATTGGTTTAAAAACATTTAAATTTAGATAATTTTCAATTTCACACACAAACTCGTGATGTCATCTTCTCCTTCTTGCTATAAATCACCAAAACACATTCGATCAAAATTTCAAACACTGACACTAAATATACCATATGTGTGTGTGTGTGTGTGTGTGTGTGTGTTTATGTACCCTAAGTTTTCTGACCATCTTTTATTTGAATATATTGATAACAGTGTGTTTATTTATTTATTTATTTTGAGTCAGAGTCTCACTCTTGTCACCCAGAGCTGGAGTGCAATGGCACAATCTTGGCTCACTGAAACCTCTGTGTCCCGGGTTAAGTGATTCTCCTCCCTCAGCCTCCTGAGTAGCTGGGATTACAGCTGCCTGCCACCACAGCCAGCTAATTTTTGTTTTTTTGTTTTTTATTTTGGAGATGGAGTCTAGCTCTGTTGCCCAGGCTGGAGTGCAGTAGCACGATCTCAGCTCACTGCAATCTCTACCTCCTGGGTTCAGGCAATTCTCCTGCCTCAGCCTCCCAAGTAGCTGAGACTACAGGCACGTGCCACCACAACCAGATAATTTTTGTATTTTTAGGAGGGACGGGGTTTCACCATGTTAGCCAGGATGGTCTCAATCTCCTGATCTTGTGATCCACCTGCCTCGGCCTCCTAAAGTGCTGAGAATACAGGTGTGAGCCACCACACCCAGCTGTGTTTAATTTTTAAGATGAAAAATCTTATCTGTTAAAAAATTGCCTTATAATTTGGCTGCTAATAGTTTTATTTCAGCATCTAAGATTCTAAACTTACAATACAGTCCTTCTAATTCTCCTACTCCCTGGCCCTTCATAATTAGGCTTAACCTGGAGAAATTTACTACTATTTATGTTAGTTACATTACACAAAATTAAATACTGGAAAGTAAAGTACTTTCATTAAAATAGAGTTTAACTGCAAAGAGGACTTCGGTGCATTTCATTCACCATTGGCCAGTATTTCTAGGGAGTCTGGACCTCAGGGCTCAGAGACTGGAGTGTTGATACCCTGTGAGTGTGGTATTATATACAGACAGTTGGATAGATGGCATCCTGTCACCTCCAGGGACAAGGGAAGACTAAAGCCCTGTGAACCTACCCACTATACCTAGATGGTTTAAACTTAAGGGTAAAATATGAAGAATAATGAGGTTTATTCATTCTCATTTCCCCAGTTGCCAAGTGACTTTTAATAGTTATAAATTTCCGCAAGTATTCTAGTGTTTCAGTGGAGAGTTTGAGAACAGTAACTTCTGAGAGGAGTGAGAGTTTGATCTTAAGCTTTTGAGAACATTTTACAGGTACCCGAGAAGGCTTTTCTCCAAGCTAACAGCCCTTCTCCCCAACAAAGGTTCTAAATGAGGCTTTGGCATCTCAGATGGGCAAGTTAGAATTTTGTCTTAGTTGTATAAATCTCATTATTTCCCCAGGGACACCGAACTTCTACCTGGCCAAAACGGAACTTTTTATAGATGAGTTAAGGCATGATCACCCAGGAGCTATAAAGAAAAACTATAATTAACATTCTAGCACATACTCTATGAATTTATCTACCTTAGCTCAATGAAAGCATCTGTAAGAGTTGAGAGAGGAACTGATTAAGTCATGGAGGAGAATATACATCCTAAAAAGAATTTTACAGCTGAATTTATATAGAATGGCAGTTTCTAATGTCATGGGTCTAGGAAAATGCTTTTCCATCCGCCAAAGAAGAATTTTAAGATGTTATATATGCCAGGGTCACAGTCGTATTTTCACCTATGTTAAATCATGCCTATTGCTTTGTGTGTCATAATATCTTTATTTAGAAAGCAGCTCAGCCTTCTTTCTTCTGCCGAGGTTTTAGCTGTTTCACCCAAATAACTCCTGAAACCCTGGAGCCTCTTAACAAATTTAGTATGAATTTATACAATTGTTTTCTGCTTTTAAATGCCATATAAAAGCAGTTCAGACTTCTAGTGAATTTTCAGACTTTTAATATCTAATAGAGGAGTGCTAAGCTTTCTGGACATAGACCAGTAGTGTGATGGTTGTCTAAATTGTGAAGACATAGTGAAGGCATGTCAGTTGCACTGTGCATATAAATTTAGGGAGTTATGGAGGTTTACATCTTGAGTGGGTCGTACGGAGTGCTTTGAAAAGTAGTTCTTGCCTACAATAATCAGACTTATTTATAGCAGAAATTATGGCACTGCCGACCAGAAGCTTGAAGAACATATCTTAGAAAGGAATCTGTTATATTAGATCTCCAAAGTAAACATTCTTAGAAACATGTTCAAGCAAGCTGGGGTCTTTTTGCAGAAACAAATGTTTTCCTCTTTGTGTTTAGTTTTCATAGCTAGCTGCTTTCTTCTCAAAAAGTAAGAAAATAACCCTCAAATTATCTGGAAATTCTGTTCTAATCTATGTTACCCTCTGTGTCTAAAACTGGCAAATATTATTTTAAATGATCTATACCATGGTCATGTCATCCATGCCCATATAAAGGTTTTGCTGCCTTATAGGACTCTCCAGACATGAAAATCAAATGGCAGTGGAAGTGTAAGGCACAGGAAAAAATGGTGCCGTTCTTATAGCTTTTGGATCCAAAGCTAAATACAGTGTTAGCATTAGTGAGATTGGTGATCTCATTAAAAAGTTATTAAATGTATTATGTTTTACAAGCTGTTATCAACACTGTATATAGAAAATCATGGCAGTAGTTAAGGTCCAAATGATACAAGTTAACAGAATGTAATGAGTAGCTTACATACTAAGCTGTATATAGTTCATAGCATATATAGATACAGCATAGCACACCATCTTATATTTTAATATTTATTTATTGATCATTTTGGCAGATATTTATTGAATATCTATGTGCCAGGCACTGTTCTAAATGCAGAAGATACAAAAATGTATGTAATTGGCAAAATTCCAGTTCCAAGGAGTTTGCCTTCTG
Source organism: Cacajao melanocephalus (assembly GCA_963573385.1). Lineage (NCBI taxonomy): Eukaryota > Metazoa > Chordata > Mammalia > Primates > Pitheciidae > Cacajao > Cacajao melanocephalus. The sequence continues at coordinate 26,659 of CAUYLG010067706.1, forward strand.
GTGAATTTAGGCAGAAAATAAGCAAGTGAGCAAATAAACTGGTATTTACAGTTTGTGATAAGTGAATATAAGAGTTAGCAAATTGGGATGTGTTAGGGAAAGCCTCTGTGAAAATGCAACACTCAAGGTGAGACTTGAAAGCCAAGAAGATGTCAGTCAGACAAGGGAAAAGCTTTCTGGAAGAGCCAACAGCAAATGAAAGGCACAGAGGTAAGCATGTTCACAGACAGGAATTAGGCCAGAGTGACTAGGGCACAGTGGGCAGGAGGAAGGGAGTGTGAGATGGGGTGGCTGTGTTGGCAGAAGCCAGATCACACCGGGCCTTCCAGGGCCTGGTAAGGTATTTGATGTTATGCTAAGGGCAATGGAAAAGGCTTTGATGATTTTTAAGCTGGGAAAGGAGAGGTAGAGTAACAAGATCTGGCTTTTATGTGTAGAGTGACTTGTTAGGGGAGAAAGAACTGAAGCAAGGATGCCAGGAGAGACCATGGCTATGAGTTGTAAAGGTGGAGAGAGACATATACATGAAAGCAAGCTCTTCAGGGAGAGGGAAAAAGAAGATTTTGTATGACTTCATGCTCAATGGTACTATTCACTGGAGTGAAGAATGTGCTTCCTCGGTGATCAGAGAAAAGTTTAAAAGCCCTCTGAATATAACAAAGCCAAAATCCTAGAGACTACTTGAAATAAGATATTTTAAAAACTCATTTTGAGCACTTATTGAGTCATGCTTGTTTTCTTATTTAGGGAGAAGAAAAGACTGCTAAAAAAAATAAATAAATAAAAGTAAAAAGCCCAAAGAATGTCCTGAAGTCATAGTTCCAAGAAGCTTTCCAAGTTTTTTAATTAAAGCAAGATTTACAGTGTGCTTGTATTAGTTTCTGATGGCTGCTGTCACAAATTACCATTAACTTGGTGGCAGAAGTCTGAAATCAAGGTTATTCCCTTAGAACCAGTTTACAGAACAGATTCCACTTTTTTTTTTACTTTGGCTCTGCTCCAGGTGGAGAATAGTAGGAAGATTACCTCCTTGAGCTCTCAGACCATGATTAAGCATTTCTCTAACTTTCTTGTACAGAATTGCACTTAATAAATTCACAGGACAACTTAACTGCAAAAAGAAAGAGTGCTTTTATATTTTTTTTGAGAGATGTACCCAGTCTTCTTCTTTGAAGCCCACTGATAGATAAAAAACATGGTGAGAGAATAAACATACTTCCCTGTGATGGTCAGCTCTGTGTGTCCGATTGGTAAAGGTACAATACCCAGTGATTCAACTAAACAGTAATCTAGATGTTGCTATGAAGGTGTTTTATGGAGGTGATTAAGGTCCATAATCCGATGACTTATGCAAAGATTATTCTAAATAATCTGAGTTGGCCTGATCTAAGCAGTTGAAAGCCTTCAGAGCATAGCTGAGGCTTCCCTGAAGAAGAAACTCTGCCTGTGAACAGCAGCTTCTGCTCCTACCTGAGAATTCCAGATAATCTTTCCTGAAATCCTGCAACACAGATTTCAGGCTTTCTCAGCCAGTCCCACAATTTCATAAACCAGTTCCTGGTTTACGTAAACTATTGGTTCCATTTCTCTGATTGAATTCTGAATTACACATTCTCCATCTGGGAATCAGAAAACAATCCCATAATTTAAACTGGCTTTTTGGGATTCTAAACTCCCATTGGCATTGCTCTTAATTGATACAGATTCTCCTTCTGTGTCCACCCCCACGTCTAACAGAGGAAGTTATTTTTGTTTTATTTGCTATTGTTTTGTTTTGTTTAAATCTGCAATGTGTTCTTGGTCCTGGAAGCACTAATGGTCTCCATCCATTTTGGCCCAGGCATCCACCCTACAGCTGCTGTCCATTTATTCCATGTGATGGTAGGAGCTGCTAGAAAGCTCTGGACAGGCTTTGATCTATTTGGGAGCCATATCCCTGCCAAACAGGAACTGAGGGTAGTTAGGACAAGTTAAACACTAAGGCCTCCTCTTCCCAACACACTCCCCTGACTTTGATATAGCAATGCCCCAAATGGGTGTGGGGGCAGCCTTCAAGATGGTCTTTCTTAGAGCCCAAACTCTGGAAGGGAGAAAGCTCCTAGTGGCCTTGGTGTCCGTCCCACACTTTTTCCCAACATGTCTAGGTTTTTCTGAAGCTACCTTATATTTTTGGGGATTGGATTTACCAAGAAATAGGGGATGGAAATGAGGAGAGAACTTTTTATTACATCATTTCCTTCTTCCTCTTCAATCCCCAGGGATGTGAAAGAATGGAGCTCTCCCTGTTGCTCTTCCTGTCTGAAATGCCATTGAATAAGCCCCACAGTCTAGTTAGCTAAGCATGGCATCCTTTTCATCCAGAATTGTCAGTGAACCTATTTTCTTGTTAAGTTTCTTAACTACTCTCTCTGTCTCTAGGATGGTAACCCAAAGGATCCCTCTGAGAAGGAGAAACATCTAAGTGTTCAGTAATTTGAAGGAGAAATAAAAATGCATCACTTTAGTATTATAGGCATAAATCAGAAATATTGTGGGTTTGGTTCCAGACCACTACAATAAAGCAAGTTACACAAATGTTTTGGTTTTCCAGTGCATATGAAAGTTACATTTCACTCTACTGTACTCTATTAAACATGCAGTAGCATTATGTGTAACAAAAATATGTACATTTAAAAATATTGTATTGCTAAAAGTGATAATGATTATGAGACTTCAATAAGTCATCATCTTCTGCTGCTGGAGGGTCTTGCTCTGATGCCGATGACTGCTGAATGATCAGGATGGTGGTTGCTGAAGGTTGGGTGGCTATGGCAACTTCTTAAAATAAAAAAAGGGAGTTTGCTGTGTTGAATGACTGTATTACAAAAGATTTGTCTGTATGTGATGCTCTTTGACAGCATTTTACCCACAGCTGAGCTTCTTTCCAAATTGGAGTCAATCCTCTCAAACTCCTCCGCTACTTTATGAAGGAAATTAATGTAACATTCTGATTCCTTTGCTGTCATTTCAACAGTGTTCACAGCATCATCACCAGAAGTTTTGCTCCCAAGAAATCACTTTCTTTTTCATCCATATGAAGGAACTCCTCATCTGTTTAAGTTTTATCATTAGATTGAAGCAATTTGGCCACATCTTCAGGCTCCACTTCTAATTCTAGTTCTCTTGCTATTTCCACCACATCTGCAGTTACGTTCTCCACTGAAGTCTTGAGCCTCTCAAAGTCATCTATGAGGGTTAGAATCAACTTTTTCCAAACTGCTGTTCATGTTGATATTTTGACCTCCTCCCAAGAATAGCAACTGTTCTTAATGGCACTGAGAATCGTGACTCTTTTCCAGAAGGTTTTTAATTTCTTTTGTGCATATCCATCAGAGGAATCACTATCTATGGCAGCTATAAGCTTGCAAAATGTATTTATATATAATAAGACTCAAAAGTTGAAATAACTTCTCGATCCATGGGTTGCTGAATGCATGTTGTGTTAACAGACACAAAAAACATTACTTTCCTACATCTTTGTCAGTGCTGTTTGCTGACTAGGTACGTTGTCAAGGAACAGTAATATTTTGAAAGGAACTTTTGTTTTCTTGAGCAGTAGGTCTCAACAGTGGGCTTAAAATATTTAGTAAACTATGCTGTCATCTAGGCTTTGTTGCTCCTTTTATTTTTATTTATTTATTTGAGATGGAGCCTCACTCTGTCGCCCAGACTGGAGTGCAGTGGCGCCGTCTTGGCCACTGCAACCTCTGCCTCTCAGGTTTAAGCAATTCTCCTGCCTCAGCCTCCTGAGTAGCTGGGACTACAGGCGCATGCCACCACACCAGGCTAATTTTTGTATTTTTTAGTAGAGATAAGGTTTCACTATTTTGTCCAGGATCGTCCTGAACTCCTGACCTGAAGTGATCCACCCACCTTGGCCTCCCAAAGTACTGAGATTACAAGTGTGAGCCACTGTGCCCAGCCTGTTATTCCGTTTATAAAGCACAGACAGAACAGATTTAGCACAATTCTTAAAGGTCCTGAGATTTATAAAATGGCAAATAAGCACCAGCTTCAACTTAAAGTCACCAGCTGCATTAGACCCTAACAAGAGAGTCCGTCTACTCTTTGAAGATTTGAAGCCAGGCATTGACTTCACCTCTCTAGCTATAAAGTCCTAGATGGCATCTGGTTCCAATATAAGGTGTTTTTATCTACATTAAAAATGTATTGTTTAGCATAGCCACCATCATCAATGATCTTGGGTAGATCTTCCAAATAATTTGTTGCTTGTTCCACCTTGGACTTTTATGTTAGGAAGACAAGTTTTCACCTTAAGCCTCATGAACCAACTTCTGCTAACTTCCAACTGCCTCCCTCAGCCTCCACAGAATTGAAGAGAATTAGGGCCACTCTCTGGATTAGGTTTTGTCTTCAGGGAATGTTGTGGCTGGTTTGATCTTCTAACTAGACCACTCAAACTTTATCCATATTAGCAATAAGGCTTTTTCATTTTCGTATCATTTGTGTGTTCACTTGAGTAGCAATTTTAATTTCCTTCATAAACTTTTCCTTTGCATTCACAACTTGGCTATTTGATGCCAGAGGCCTAGCTTTCAGCCTCTCTCCTTTCAACAAGCCTGTTTCACTATGTTTAATTATTTCTAGCTATTGATTTAAAATGAGAGGCATGTGACTCTCCCTTTCACTCGAACACTTGGAGGCCATTTTAGAGTTGATTGACTCTTTTAGAAAAGACTTTTCCTAACTTTAACATTGTTTGTCTCAGGGAATAGGGAGGCCTGAGGAGAAGGAAAGAAATGGCGGAATAGCTGGTTGATGCACCAGTGAAGACTTACACATTTATCAATTAAGTGTACTGTGTTACATGGGTGTAGTTTGTGGCACCTAAAAGCAATTATGATAGCAGCGTCAAAGACCACTGATCACAAATCACCATTAGAGATATAATAATGAAAAATTTTGAAATATGAGAATTACCAGAATATGACACAGGCAGAAAGTGAGCACGTGCTATTAGAAAAATGGCACCAATAGACTTACCTAATTCTGAGTTGCCACAATCCTTCAATTTGTAAAAAATACATTGTCCGTGAAGCTCAATAAAGTGAAGCACAATACGAGGTAGTATGCCTTTGTAACAATACTATCCCCACAGCATACTGCAGCTCACACTGATTCCAGTGTATGATATATTCTGTTGTCGGTATTTTAGAGCTATGATTTGGTTTGCATCTCTGTCCCCACTAAATCTCATGTTGAAATGTAATCCCTGGTGTTGGAGGTGGGGCCTGGTGGGAGGTTTTGGGTCATGGAGGCAGATCTCTCATGGCTCGGTGCTTTCTTCACGATGGTGAGAGAGTTCTCTTGAGATCTGGTTGTTTAAAACTCTGTGGCACCCTACTGCTCTGTCTCTTTCTTGCTCCTACTCTGGCCAGGTGAAGGATCTGCTCCCAATTGTGTTCCATCATGAATAAAAGGACCCTGAAGCTTCCCCAGAAGACAAGCAAAAGCCCATGCCATGCTTCCTGTACAGCCTGCAGAACCTCTTTTCTTTATAAATTACCCAGTCTCCGGTATTTCTTTATAGCAACACAAGAATGACCTAACACAATCTCCCTCTACCTCTTTCCATGTGGAGGAAAGGTCAGCTTTCCTACAAAGTCATGTCAGATTAAGCACACTCATGTAACCAGCAGTATTTGAGTGAGAAAAAAATTAAGAAAAAAATCTTCAAATGTAGCATATCTTTCCTGAGGTGAGGAAGTGGTTTATGGCATCAAATTTAGACCTTTGATGTAGTTTTCAAAAAGTTGTACATACAGTCCCAGACATTCAGGAACTAGACTGAAAGATATTCATCATCAATGTCAAACTTTTGTCCTGGGACTCATGAAATTTGTCTTAAGACTGCATAGATATATTGCATTAAAACTGTTAAGGTATGTTTCAGATATAGTATAATTTCACAACACTTGCACTTTAAAAAAATATACCTGGAATCTCAAAAACTTTACTTGCTCTTAGCCAAAAGGCCAAGAAGCAATTCAAAAACTTCAAAGCGGCTCAGTCCTTTCTGGAACTCTGAGAAGCTCTATCATCAGAAACTTTAAGATGATAAATGTGTATTACTGGCTTTGCCCTCAAATCTAAGCCCCTGATGCATGATTTTCTAAAAGTTTTTAAGCTGTAAGTCACCAGTATGATTGTAGTTGAGTTATATTTCCATTCTAATATAGTGATAGGAACATGATAGGTTAAAAATATATATTGAGTAAATAAAATAAAATATCTTAAGACTGTATCAGAAAGTTGGATATGGCAACAAAAGCACAAGTGATAAAAGAAAAATAATTGATAAATTTAATCAAAATAAAAACATTAGACACCATGAAGAAAATGATAAACGAACCCACGAACTGAGAGAAAACATTCACAAATCATATATCCAATACAGGATTTGTGCCCAGAATATAAAAATAATTCTAACAAGTCAGTAATAAAAACCAAAGAACACAGCTAAAAACATGTTGAAGATTTTGAATATTTAGATATTTCTCCTCAGAAGATATACAAATGATTAATAAACACAGATAAAGATTCACATGATTGAACATAAGGAAATGCAAATGAAAACCACAATGTGATACTATTTCTCATGCACCAGAATGGCTATAATCAAAAAGACAGACAATAACAAGCATTGGTGAGGATCTGAAGCAATTAGAACTTTTATACATTTTTGGTAAGGATGTAAAATGGTATAGTCACTTTGGAAAACAATTTGGCAGTTTCTGAAAAATACAAGCATACCATGTGATATAGCACTTCCATCCTTGGTTAGGTATCTACCAAAAAGAAATGAGGACATGTCTTCACAATGACTTACATGTGAATGTTCATCGCAGCATTAGCAACCATAGCCCAGAAATGGAAGCAATCTAAATGTTTCTCAACTGATGAATCGATAAATGAAGGGTGGTATACCTTATACAATGGAAAACCATTTGGCAATTAAAAGGAACAACAAGGATGAGCCTCAAAAACATTACTTAGGGCTGGGGTGGAAAGGATAGTGATCATAAATAATCACAATCTTTCTTTGTAGAGTGATGAAAATAAAGTGAAATTGTAGTAGTGGTAGCATAACTGTAAAAATACTATGAACCGTTGAACTGAACACTTAAAGTAAGTGAATGTTATGGGAAATGACGTATCTCATTAAAACTATGTAAGTGAGTTGTTTGTAGGAAGAGACAAGAACATTTATATATCAAATATATAATGACTAACTCACAGTGTATTTCTTCAATTAACTATAGGAATTGACCTGGCAATTGGACATAGCTTAAGAATTGTTCTGAACCAAATATTGTTTTCTATGTAAAATGTACAAGTTCCAAGGTTCATCACAGCTTTGAATTTACATATACAAGTAAAATTAAATTTTTGGAGGAGACACTGGCATGATACAAGATATGCTGATCTATGCTTTGGGTTTGTCAGTAGGTGGAATATTGACCACGTAAATTCAGTCATCTGTAATTTTTAATAAAGTTTACTTGAAATGGCAAATAGTTTTCATAAAGCATTTTCAATATAATTCAAAAGTTATTAAATTATCAGACTATTATGGACAGGACTTGGATTTAAAAGTGCTACTCAGGCCGGGCACGGTAATCCCGGCACTTCAGAAGGCCAAGGCAGGCAGATTACGAGGTCAGGAGATGGAGACCATCTTGGCTAGCTAACACAGTGAAATCCCATCTCTACTAAAAATACAAAAAGTTAGCCAGGTGTGGTGTTCCAGCTACTCAAGAGGCTAAGGCAGGAGAATCTCTTGAACCTAGGAGGCAAAGGTTGCAGTGAGCCTGTAGTTACAGCTACTCAGGAGGCTGAGGCAGGAGAATCTCTTGAACCCAGGAGGTGGAGGTTGCAGTGATTCAAGATCGCACTACTGTGCTCCAACCTGGGTGACAGAGCAAGACACGTCTCAGAAAAAAGAAAAAGTATTACTCAACACACATACACACATATCCTACTCATAAATGTAAAAAACAAGTTTTCTTTAGCTTGTCAGTGTGTTATGGATCTGATAGAGAAAAAATCAGCATAACAAATGAAGATCCTTTGAACTTCGTTTGTGTACATGCAGTATATTCCCTGCCTGGCATTTTTCTTTCTTTCTTCCTGACAGAAGCTTTACAGAATAACAAAAAACATGGCTTCTTATTAGTATCTGTTTTTCTCCACTGGAACATGAAATGATCATTCTAACATTCCTAGTTGCGGTGATACGAATACATCTGCACACAGCCTCTGAGATGTGCTTGCTCTCGCTCTCTGCTCCATCACCTAGCTGTTCATGATGCAATTCAGGCTATCCTTAGATAGAAAACCCACAAACAGAGGCCACCCCTGGATGGCAAAACCTGGTGACTCCTGTTAGGATTTGTGGTTCTTAAGGACAGAAAAATGCTCCTTAAACTGAAATCCTCTGGTGTCCGATAAATACAGCTGCCCCATCATTTTAGTATTCAGGATGCAAAGTATCTCCCTAAGCACACAAGTCTGTTTGAGGAGCACACATGTATCGTAGACACACTTCTACAGTCATGACCCTCTGCTGCTGCCAGTGTCTCAAGCATCATTCCTTTCCTCTCAGGAGACATGGGGGACCAGAGAGAGGGAGAGCTGAGACTTCAGCCTCTTTCAATCTAGGTATGCAGACACAGGCACTATAAGAATGTGGTAGGTCTACTAAAGCTATTTGTTTGCTTGATTTCTGGGAGTTCAATGAGATCATTTTTGTCATTTTCTCTGTGCTTCCCTGTATTTTCCAAAGATCTGACAGCTTCCAACAACACTCTCTTTCTTCCCATTGGAAATGGAAAGGAGTCCTCTGCAGGAATTTTCCACTTAACAGTTACCCCTTCCCTAGCTGGGGCCCCAGCCCACTAGCCTGCAATGCTGTATTTCTTTCCACTGCAGTTTGACATTTTTGAGCCAGCACAATGAGTTGTATTCAGTCATTCTAAGTGCCCCCCCACTTCTACATTATCTTTTTTTCTTTGATAATGCATACTTTCGAGCAATTTCAGAAAGCAAAGGCTTTTAAGCAACGTTACATTTAATTAGTTATGTCACTGTCATCAAATCACCAGAATCCTTTGAGTCATCCCCACCACCTTCCCCCCGCCCCCACACACACCCCACCCCATAATTTTCCCGTCTCCCAGCCCCCTTCCCTGTCCTTCTGGTAAGCACATTAAAGACAAACCTCATGGTCCATATACTTTGCTTGCAATTGTTTGCCTGTGAAAATGATTTCCTTTGAATAATATTTACAATCTATATATCATTGCCTGACACGATGATAAGAGGGGACGTAGATTGCTTATAATCTCAGCTGTAAACAAGAAACGGGGACCTGAGCTTGAAAATGTGTTCCATGCCCTGACTGGACGCGGCCACATTTGCAAATGGGGGCAGCTGAGCTGGAGCTGGGTTGCACCTTCAGCTTCCCTCCCAAACACTGCAGCGAGAGACCAAAACGCAAGACCAGGGGGTCTGCAGGGCAATCCCAAGTCCCCGGAGGGGGAAAGAGAAGCAAGCGGAGGCATTGAGGAAGAGGGGCGTGGGTCAGCGAAAGCTTGCATACAGAGGAAGACAATGCTTGCCTTCTCCAAAGCAAACCGCAGAACCTGCGAACCCAGATGCCTGCGGGATCGGGGCTCCCATGGGGCGGGGGAGACGGAGCCTGGTGCAGGGGCGGGGCGGGGCCTCCCCTGTCTGGCCGGGTGGTAGCTTCTCAGACAGCGAGGGCCCAGGGGGTCACGCCAGCACAGTGGAGGGTGTCTCAAAAGGAATGGGATTCTGCAGAGAGGGGAGGAGGTAGGAAGAGGGGGATTTGTTCAAGCTGGGAGGGTGGGCCTCAGGAAAAAAGAAGGAAAAGAAGAAATAGATTAATGCTTTGCAGGACACCTAGAGTATTTCTTTCAGGGGATATTACTTCCACTTTTAGGCAGGAACAAGAGCTGTGAGGAAAACAGCAGCCAGGGCTGACAGCTCCAAGGTGATCAAAGGCAACTTCGTGAACGGCTTCCTCTGCCAGCCATTTATTAGAAAGAGAGGGGTGCTCCTGGGCCACGCTGGCGGGGGAGAGGGATTAAGATCAAATAGAAAGAGATACGCCTGACTCCTTTATGCAGGAGAAAAATACGCGCATATATATTTATATATTTATATTTACATGTTTACATGTATATTTATATTTAAAGAATGCTGTCCACTACAAGACCCCCTCTTTCTCATAGGCCTCCCACTCCACCCCACACACACAGGCGCGCGCGCTCCTCACACATGTAAAGAAAGGAAATTCCACCCTTTCTTTCCAAATGTCACTTCTGCTTTCTCAGTGCTTGAAATATCACATGATGAATTAACCACTGGAGGACATATTTATGCAGAGGCACCCTGCACCCCTTGGGGAAAGCTAACTTTGTGTGAGTCTGATTAACTTCAGAAATAAAGTTTAAGGCACTCTTGGGACTTGGAAAGAACTCCTCTTTCCATAGATAACAGGGCAAAGTGTTAAAATGCAGGTCACTGGTGCGGGAAATCTCCTGCTGTAAAAACGATGACCTCCAGAAGTTTTGGGAAGGATGGCGGTGAAACAGTCCTACGTGTAAAAACAACACAGGTGTTGCTCACACAACAATTGCATGAGAATGGTAGGTAGGCAGCTGCCCAGCGCATATAATGCAGTTTTTCTTCCCTTAGTGAATATGATCTTTAGATCTAGAGATGCAATAAAGTTACTAAGGGACTTGATGGAATGAGAAATACTTTCTTATGTGATAATGACTTTATTTTGCCTAAGAATCAGTTACATTTTCCTCTCTCACACACAAGACTTTTATCAGCTATGCTTTACAAGAAAAAAAAAAACATAGCTGCAACAAGCAAACTAAATTTTACCCAAATTCACACTTTGAAATCTCCACACCCTAAATCTTACATTTAATCACAAAGTGTTACATTTTAATGTATTCTTTTAACACAGCGCTAGCATTTTGTCAAAGATAAACATAAACAGGAAGTTTAGAATTTTTTCTTAACGATTAGAACAGGTGTGCTTTGTTTTTACCTTAAGAAGTCTTTAACTTTACTGTTTTCTCCAATGTTAGGGAGGTTTTTAATATCTATTATTTTTCCAATTATATAAGAAAATATTTTTATTATAGACTATTTACATAATGGAGGGCTATATAGATTAAACAATGAAAATCTCTTATGAATTCCCACTTTCTCAAATTATTCCCTTCCCCAGAAGTAAATTCATACTTCCCCACAATAGTATTCATCCAACCCTTGTAAAATCCATCCAGCCCTTGTAAAATATTTTTATATGTACATAGGTATATATGCAATCATATAAATTTTTAAAAACTGCAAATTCAATTATGTTATTTTTTATTCTGTGAAGTGATTTTGTTCACTTACTATACCAAAGAGATCTTTAAAAAGAAATCAAGACCTATAAATCTATCTCATTTTTGCACTGCTGCATAAATTTCATGATTTATTATTACATTATTGATACATAATTAGGGTATTTCCAGTTTTTTGTTATTATACATAATATTGAAACTGGTATTGTTAGGTGTACATCTTTAACCATACATGCTAGTACTTTTATGGGCTAGATTGCACTGAAGTAAATAAGTGAAAGGATATATGCATTTTAAATTTATGGATACTACCAAAATACTCTCACAAAGGGCAAAAACAATTTATATTCCACCAAGTTGTCCATGACTAGATTACTATTTTGCACAGTCTCTCAATCATGATTTGTTATCAATTTTAAAAATTTCATCAATATTTTGTAAAAAATAACAAAACTTGTTTTCTCGTTTGCCTTTTCTAATTACTGCAGAGGTTGAACAAGTCTTAATTATATTGAACATTTGTATTTTTTGTTTGTTTTGAGTTGCCTGTTTACATATTTGCGCCGTTTTTTTTTTTTATTTTGGATCTTTCTTTATGATTCCAAGAAATTCTTTACATATGATGAACACCTTTGTTTCTTTTACTTAGTGTAAATGTTTCTCTTAGCCTGTTGTTTATCTTTTAACTCGGATTATGGAAACTTCATCATAGGGACGTTTGAATTTTTATGTAGCCAAATCTGTCAGCAATTTTTTTTATAGACTCTAGGTTGTGTCCTAATTAAAATTTAATAAAGAACATGTACTTTTATCTTGTATTCCAGATGGCAGATTAGCTGTCTAAAACTTTCTATTTCTTTAAGACCATTCTACATTAAAATAAGTGTACACTGTATCAATAAATCAGTAGGACTCTACATTCATTTGTTCTCTTTACCAAAGCACTGAGTACATCTTCCCCTGCACTAAACTAAGGCTTTGCCTGTAAATAGACTCCACAAATATCTATGAATTGTGGAGGGAAGAAAAAGCATCAAAATAACAGCTTATTAAATGAAGTAACCCAGGAATAGAAGAAAAAATACTGCATGTGTTCGCTTATAAGTGGGAGGTAAACATTGGGTACATATGAACAAAAAGATGGGAACAATAGACACGAGTCTATTAAATGAGGGAGTTGGGGCAGAGAGGTAAGGGCTGAAAACTACCTATTGTGTACTCTGCTCACTACCTGGGTGACAGAATTATTTGTACCCCAAACTTCAGCATCACACAATATACTTTTGTACTAAACCTGCACATGTACCCCCTAATTCTAAAATAAAAGTTGAAAAAGAAAAAAAGAATAAAGAATGCTAGAGAAATAAAGATGACGGCAAATGGAGATTTCAGGATCCA
>CAUYLG010067709.1:0-22603 GCA_963573385.1 Cacajao melanocephalus
ACTCCGGTGGGTGCCATTTTCGACCCCCCACTCCCTATTTTTTTTTTTTTTTTTTTTTTTTTTTTTTTTTTTTTTTTGGAGACAGAGTCTTGCTTTGTCTTTTAGGCTGGAGTGCAGTGGTGACATCTCAGCTCATTGCAACCTCCGCTTCCTGCATTCAAGTGATTCTCCTGCCTCAGCCTCCCGAGTAGCTGGGATTACAGGTATATGCCACCACGCCCAGCTACTCTTTGTATTTTCAGTAGAGATGGGGTTTCACGATGTTGGCCAGGCTGGTCTTGAACTCCTGACCTCAAGTGATCTGCCTACCCCGGCCTCCCAAAGTGCTAGGATTACAGGCATGAGCCACCGTGCCCAGCCTCTCCAGCCATTCTTGACAAAGAATTGATTGATATTGAACTGCTTTCTATTTTAAAAAGGGTCAGAGTAAGATCAGCCATCTACTGAGCTTTTATCTTTTTGAGTGGAATAGGCAAGTTGAGAGCCAGAACTGAGTTGTTCCAGAAAATTGAGGAGAATTTAGGTTGTGATGGGGCAACAAAGACAGAGACGGGGAAGGAGGGAGAGGAGGGAGGAGAGAAGGCTGACATTCCAGGGGAAATTTTAGCAGAACAAAGATGTTTAAAAGGAATTACCTAAAAGTTTTTACATGCTGTATGCATTGTAACCCTTCTTCCCTACTTTCTCAAAAAATCTTGAGCAAAAGCCATAATCCTTAATGATGTCTAAGGAACTGGGACCCAGTTTTCTAGGATTTGCAATTAAGTGCTGAATGTAGCCTCCAAGTGGATCCAAGATGAGAGCTGTGGCTACCCTGGGAGTCTTGCCACATTTAGGTTATACATATTTTAGTCGTGTTTGATTTTTTGTTTTTAATTTTTGTTTATTTATTTATTTTTAGAGACAGGGTCACACTGTTATCCAGGCTGGAGTGCAGTGGAACAACCTTAGTTCACTACAGCCTCAGACTCCTGGGCTCCAGTGATCCTCCCATCTCAGCCTCCCCAGCAGCTGGGACTACAAGCATGTGCCATCATACCTGGCTAACATCTTAATTTTTGTAAAAATAAGGTCTTGCTATGTTGCCCAGGCTTGTCTCAAACTTCTTGCTTCAAGCAATCCTCCTACTTCGGCTTCCCAAAGTGCTAGGATTACAGGAGTGAGCCACCATACCCAGCCTGATGTATTTAATAATGAGCATGTATTATTCGAGTAATTAGCAAATATATATATATTTATATTTTTATATATTTATATATATATATTTATTTATTTATATATATATTTATATTTTTCTTACCATACTCAGTAGAACATGGCAGATTCTGGGGTTTTTTTTGAGATGGAGTCTCACTCTGTCACCCAGGCTGGTGTGCAGTGGTGTGATCTTGGCTCACTGCAACCATCTCCCTGGTTCAAGTAATTCCCCTGCCTCAGTCTCCTGAGTAGCCGGGATTACAGGCGCGTGCCACCATGCCGGCTAGTTTTTCTTCATTTTTAGTAGAGACGGGGTTTCACCATGTTGGTCAGGCTGGTCTCAAACTCCTGACCTCGTGATCCGCCCACCTCAGCCTACCAAAGTGCTGGGATTACAGGCATGAGCCGCTGCACCCGGCATGAACATGGCAGATTTTTAAGTGCAAGGGGGGACTTAAAGGAAGGAATCAAGTCCTGGAATGTCACCTAAACCAGTTAGTTGGGTCTGTTTAGAGAGAGGGTTTTTGTTACAGAGCATAACGTCCCAAAAACTGCTTTTTTTTTCAATTCTGTTTTGGCTGAAGCATGTGGAAGCAAATCCATTCCAATCATAACTTTGGGCAAAAATGACTCCTATCCATATAATAGTAGGACCTGGGAGTATTGCCTGCTGATCCCACCAAAATGTAGAAGCAGAACATCTCTAATGCAACTTAAACTTAGATTCAAGAAAGGTTGGCCAGGCCAGGCACAGTAGCTCACACCTGTAATCCCAGCATTTTGGGAGGCCAAGGCAGACAGATTGCTTGAGCTCAGGAACTAAAGACCAGCCTGGGCTACATAGCAAGACCCTGTCTCCAGTGGGGGCAGTGGGCGGAAAGGAGGAAGATGTGTTTACCATTGTGTTTATACTTGGAAAATAAATCTCATTTACTTCTTAAAATAGTCTTAAGTACTATATATTAGTTCCATTTTACAGATAATGCAACTAAGACACCAAGAGATTAGTTGATCCATCCTGAGTTTACAGTTTCATACATTTTGAGAAGTTTGCTGAGTTATGCAATCATCACCAAAACTCAGTTTTAGAATTTTGTTGTTGTTGTTTTGTTTTTTTGTTTTTGGGGTTTTTTTTTTTTTTTTTTTTTTTGAGACAGAACCTTGCTCCATCACCCAGGCTGGAGTGCAGCAGTGTGATCTCCACTCACTTCAGCCTCCATCTCCCAGGTTCAAGCCATTCTTGTGCCCCAGACTCCCAAGTAGCTGGGACTACAGGTGTGCACCACCATGCCTGGCTAACTTTTTCTATTTTTAGTACAGACGAGGTTTCACCTTATTGGCCAGGCTGGTCTCGAACTCCTGATCTCGTGATCTGCTCACCTCGGCCTCCCAAGTGCTGGGATTACAGGCATGAGCCACGGCACCTAGCCAGAATATTTTTTATCACCCCAATAAGGTCTCTCATGCACATTTACAATTAATCCCCATTTCCACCGTCAGCTCTAAGCAGCCACAACTCTACTTTCTCTCCTTATAGTTGCTTTTTCTGGGCATTTCATATAGAAGCAATCATATGTGGTCTTTTGCATCTGGCTTCTTTCACTGAGCATAACGAGGCCCAAGCACGT
The DNA here is from genome assembly GCA_963573385.1 of Cacajao melanocephalus. Taxonomy (NCBI): domain Eukaryota; kingdom Metazoa; phylum Chordata; class Mammalia; order Primates; family Pitheciidae; genus Cacajao; species Cacajao melanocephalus. The sequence goes on from CAUYLG010067709.1 coordinate 2,826, forward strand.
CGTAGTGTATGTAAGTACTTCATTTCTTTTTATAGCTGAGTAGTAAGGATAAACCACATTTTGTTTACACAGTCACCAGTAAACATTTTGAGTTGCTTCCACATATGGGCTATTATGAATAATGTTGCTGTGAACATTCACATGCAAATCTTTGTATGGAGGTATGTTTTTATTTCTCTTGGGTAAATACCTAGGAGAGGGATCGCTGGTGGGCAGCAAGATTCTGGAGTCTCGCAGGGTGTTATACACAATGCTGTGTGGAATAACAGGGCTTTGGTTTTATCCATGATTATTCTGATGTCCAGGGATGTGGTTATGACTCCTGTTCTCTCTGACAATTCTATTTCTATTAAATCAGCATTTCTCAACCTCAGTACCATTGCTATTTTGAGCCAGATAATTCCTTGTTGTGGAGGAATGCCTTGGACATCGAGAAGACTCCCTGGCCTCAGCTCCCACCCGCTGCCGAGTTGTGACAAGCAAAAATGTCTCAAGGCCAGACGCCGTGGCTCATGCTGTCAATCGCAGCACTTTGGCAGGCCGAGGCGGGCGGATCACAAGGTCAGGAGTTCAAGGCCAATCTAGCCAACATAGTGAAACCCTGTCTCTACTAAAAATACAAAAATTAGCTAGGTGTGCTGGTGGGCACCTGTAGTCCCAGTCACTCAGGAGGCTGAGTCAGGAGAATCACTTGAACCCAGGAGGCAGAGGTTACAGTGAGCTGAGATCACGCCATTGCACTCCAGACTGGGTGACAGAGCAAGACTCTGTCTCTAAAAACATTTTTTAAAAAATGTCTTCACATATTGTCAAATGTCCCCTAGGGAGCAAAATCACCCCTGGATGAGAATCACAGAGCTTGAATTCACTCAGTAAGTGGAAGTGGTGCCAATCCTGCTTCTGACCTGGGGGTACTTGGTGGTTTAGCACATGGCTTGGCCTGTCTTCCACATTCAGAGTAGGTGTGCTGGGTCCTGTCTTGGAGCGCATGGCGTTGACATCCTACATGTTACTTTATTTAATTTGTTCTAAATCAGTCGTTCTCTTGTGGTTCGATGTGTATGTGTTTGTTCTCAAATTGGGCCAAGAGAAGTGAAGGGCTGCAGATGGTACAAACTGTAGTCTCTGTCTATTTAATTCAGATCAGCTCATCCTGGTGGTATTTATTTTCAAAAATATGAGTTTAAGACAACATGTAATAGGTATTTGGAGTGTTTATACAGCTGTGCTTACAAAGAAGCTCAAAGGAAAATAGAGTGGATATTTGTTGTTTTTGAACTGCCAGATATATATATATATATATAAATAATATATATATTTTTTCTCTTCCAAACAGCACCCTGCTTGCATTTTGAAGAACTACTTCTCCCTGGCTGTGAGAAATTCATAGGGCAGAGAGTCTAAGTATGCAGCTCTCACACTGTGGAAGCCAAAAGAGGTTTCTAGACGCTTCTCCTAGCAGATCCCTTCTCTCCAGGCTCAGAGGGATGGGCATGTGTTCCAATTATTGATGCTGTGTAACAAACAACACCAAACTCAGAGGCTTAAAATGATCGTTGTTAATTTGTTATGATTCTACGGTTGGCCATTTGGGCAAATCTGCTGATCTTGCCTGGGCCCATCCACACAGCTACATTCAACTGGAAGTTTGGCTGGGCTAGAAGACCCAAGACGGTCTCATTCAGTAGCTGGCAGTGGGTACTGACTGTACCCTGGGGAGCCTCAGTTTTCCTCCACGTGACCACTCATCCTCTATGAGGCCAGGCAGAAGCTGCCAAGTTTCTTAAAACCTGAAGCTCAAACAACATCAAGTCTGATACATTCTGTTGGTCAATGCAAGCCGTGAGGCCAATTTCAATTTAAGGGAGTAGATAAATAGAGTCCACCTCTTGGAGGGAGGAAGAGCAACATCACATTGCAAAAAGATATGAGTAGAGGGCCATCATTTATTTAGTTTTCCTTTTGACTAGAGTCTCACTCTGTCTCCCAGACTGGAGTGCAGTGATGTAATCATAAGCCCACTGCAGCCTCAACCTCCTAGGCTCAAGTGATCATCCCACTTCGGCCTCCCAAGTAGATAGGACTACAAGGTACATGCTACCACACTTGGCTAATTTTTGCATTTTTCATAGAGATGGGTTACACTATGTTGCCCAGGCTGGTCTTGAACTCCTAGACTCAAGCAATCCTCCTGCCTCGGCCTCCCAAAGTGCTGAGATTACAGGTGTGAGCCACTGCAGAAAGCCATTATTATAATGATCTAGTACATCATGTGACCCAGGCCACTCCAATTAGACACTGTCTCTTGGGATTCCAGATACATATATGTGTGTAAGAGTGTTCATGCCTATATGTATACATATATCTAGAGGTATAAATACTTGGTTTGAGTTGGCCAGAGTTGATTTCTGTGTCATTTGCAACCAAAAAATCCTAACTGATATACCTATCAGGTCTACTGAGTGGAAGGCCGTTCCCAGATTTTGGCATATCAGGGTATACGTTTATTCCTTCTCATTCGAGTTCAGGGACCAACACCAAGTCCCTGAGACCTATCTTGTCCCCATTCCCAGCTCCAGTGGTGGCTCCTTTCGGCCATGTCTGGACAATGTAATCCCAACTCCTTGACCATACTTGTTGGGACCAGGAATCAAAAATAATTCTACTGGCCATGCCCAGTGGCACACGCCTGTAATACCAGCACTTTGGGAGGCCGAGGTGTGCTGATCACCAGAGATCAGGAGTTCAAGACCAACCTGGCCAATATGGTGAAACTCCGTGTCTACTAAAAATACAAAAAATTATCCAGGCATGGTGACGCACGCCTGTAACCCCAGCTACTAGGGAGGCTGAGGCAGGAGAATTGCTTGAACCGGGAAAGCAGAGGTTGCAGTGAGCTGAGATCGTGCCACTGCACTCCAGCCTCAATGACAGAGTGAGACTCTGTCTCAAAAAAAAAAAAGAAACTAATCCTACTAAGCCCAGTCAGATTATTTCCCCCAGGACTTAAAATCAGAACATGTGAATCTGTCAGACTATACTATTCCTTGAATGAGGCCACATAAACTCAAAGACTGAGGATGGTCACCTTCCACCATATGCAGAGAAAAATAGAGACGCTTGATGTGCAGAAAGAAGAGCAGAGATGCTGACAGAATAGAGATGAGAGATGGTGTGTCATCTAAGAAAGGAAGCCTGGCCAGGAGCAGTGGCTCTCCTCTATAATCCCAGTACTTTGGGAGGCTGAGGCAGGCAGATCACTTGAGGTCAGGAGTTCGAGACTAGCCTGGTCAACATGGTAAAACCCCATCTCTACTAAAAATACAAAATAATTAGCCGAGAGTGGTGGTGGTGCATGCCTGTAATGCCAGCTGCTCAGGAGACTGAGGCAGGAGAATCGCTTGAAACTTGGAGGCGGAGGTTGCAATGAGCTGAGATGGCACCAGTGCACTCCAGCCTGGGTGACAGAGAGAGACTCCATCTCAAAATAATAATAATAATAATAATAATAATAATAATAATAAAGGAAGCCTGAGAGATGCTTATCCCTGAGAGCTTTCTGATCCCTAGTTCTTGCATCCTGGCCACAGCAACTGGTTCAGGAATCAGCAAATGGCTCCATTCAGGTCAATAAGAGAGAGTGAATCCTAGGACTAACTTAAGAGATATCAGAAAATACACTCTTTCTTTTCCTGGATGGTGTGGTATGAAGGTGTGAGATGTACTAAAAAGAGTAAAATCTGGGGGCTGGGCGTGGTGCCTCATGCCTGTAATCTGAGCACTTTGGGAGGCCGAGGCAGATGGATCACCTGAGGTCAGGAGTTTGAGACCAGCCTGGCCAACATGGTGAACCCCCATCTCTACTAAAATTACAAAAAAATTTAGCTGGGCTTGCTGGCACGCACCTGTAGTCCCAGCTGCTCGGGAGGCTGAGACACCAGAATCGTCTGAACCCAGGAGGTGGAGGTTGCAGTGAACCGAGATTGCACCACTGCACTCCAGCCTAGGCAAAAGTGAGACTCTGTCTCAAAAATAAAAGAGTAAAATCTGGAGCAGCCATAAGACCACTGGGTGGACTGTGAAGATGATGCTAACACTATGGGAGTTAGAATGGAGAGGCCAGAGCTAGATGTGGTGGCTCACACTTGTAATCCCACCATTTGGGGAGGCTAAGATGGGTGAATCACTTGAGGCCAGGAGTTCAAGACCAGCCTGGCCAACATATCAAAATCCTATTTCTACTAAAAATACAAAAAATTAGCTGGACGTGGTGTCACACGTTTGTAGCCCCAGCTACTTGGGAGGCTGAGGCATGAGAATCACTTGAATCCAGGAGGCAGAAGTTGCAGTGAACCGTGTTCGTGCCACTGCTCTTCAGCCTAGGTGATAGATTGAGACTGTCTCAAAAAAATAAAAAAATAAAAATATATATATAGGTCAGAAACTCATTTTTGTTGTACCCCTGGCCATTGATAAACGCAACTCTCCTTCTGCACAATGTTGATCCAAAGATTCAACCTGCAGGATTCAAAAGTGATTTTGGACCTCCAAATGTGATTTGAGGAACACCTCAGCTTGTGGGAGTTGATCAGAAGACTCACTTTATTCTCTTGCTATTGCTAGCTTATAAAAAAGCAATGTGAGCTCCATCTTATAGATAAGGTAAATTGACGCTTATGGTGGTGATTTATCAGCTACAGTGGCAACATAAGAACTAGCAAAGGGGGTGGCTCATGCCTGTAATCCCAGCACTTTGGGAGGGTGAGACAGGAGGATCACTTGAGGCCAGGAGTTTGAGACCAGCCTGGGCAACATAGTGAGACCTCTGTCTCTACAAATAATAAAAATATCAGCCAGGCATGGTGGTACACACCTGTAGTTCCAGTTACTCGGGAGACTGAGGTGGGAGGGTGAGCTGAGCCCAAGAGTTCGAGGATGCAGTGAGCCGTAATCGCACCACTACACTCCAGCCTGGGTGAAATAGCACGACCCTGTCTCTAAGAAAAAAGAAAATTTTAAAAATTTCATTATAAAGAAGAAAAAACAAAGAACTAGCAAAGGCACTCACATTTGATGCTCTATGAGCTCTTATATCCCCTTTGTAAATCATATAGTATTTAACTACTTAGACACCTAAAAATAGAACTGGGAGCTCCTCAAAGGCTAAGAGAAGCAGCCCAAAACAGGAAAAAAGGCCAGATTATAATTTTTAAATTACAAATCTAGTTTAAATAATCAGGGTATGGATTATAGTGATAAGTGCTGGGACCTCATTAGTGACTGACTTCTAAAGAGGTACTAAAATTGTCCAAAAATGAAGACTGTTCCCTCCACAGTTCCATGCGTAGAATCAAACACCATGAGTAAGTATGCAAATTAGCAGGTGCCCACAGGCCCAGGGTCTAAAGAAAATAAATCAAGCAGCTATCCTAAGATAACTTCCAATAAACTTTGCTTTTCCCTTTATTAGCACTCAGTTCAGCTGAGTTCAACAAGCACTGTTTGAATGCTTGCTGCATGACGCGCAATGGGTATTTCATTTCCATTTGCATGATGGTCAGCTGTCACCTCATTTTCCCCTTTAAGCTCTTCCAAATAAAATACTGTATTCATTTCCGAAGGCTGCCATAACAAAGTAGCACAAGCTGGGTGGCTTAATAATAGAATTGTATTCTCTCACAGTTCTGGAGGCTGGAAGTCCCAAATCAAGATGTCAGGGAGGCTCCCTCTGAAACCTCTAGGGGAGGATGGTTCCTTGGCTTTTCCCGCTTCTGGTGGTGCTAACTGTTCCTCAGCTTGTGTCTGCATCACTCCAATCTCTCTCTGTGTCTTTACATGATCATCATCTGTGTGTGTCTCTCCTCTCTTTCTAAGATACTGGACCTATAATCCTAGCACTTTGGGAGTCTGAGGCAGGAGGACCACTTGAGGCCAGGAGTTCAAAACCAGTCTGGGCAACATATTGAGACCCTGTCTCTACAAAGCGGAAAAAAAAATATCCAGGCATAGTGGTAGATGACTGCAGTCCCAGCTGCTTAGGGGGCTGAGGCAGGAGGATTGCTTGAGCATGGGAGTTTGAGGCTGCAGTGAGCTATGATTGTGTCACTGCCCTCCAGCCTGGGTGAAAGAGTGAGACCTTGTCATAACTTCATCTTGAGATCGTTAAGTAGTTTCATCTACCAACACTGTGTTTCCAAATAAGGTCATATTTTGGAGTTCCCAGTGGACACTATTTAATCCACTACAAATACTGGGTCACAAAAGCATGAGTGAGCAACATCAATTTCACTGAAGTTTTTGAAAGGAAGGAAGAGCAGGTTGAGGTTACTCAACCTGCCGTAGACACCTTGAAATCCCTGTGGCAGGTTGGGTTCCTGGGAAGCTGACTCTGAGTTGGAGATTAGCATGCAGGATGTTTATTAGGGAGTACTCTGGAATCCTAGTCCTTGGGAAGTTTCAGAAAGGAAGCAAGACTTACAGGAAGAAGTTGAGCTGTGATGCGGCCGCACTAAGGCCCTTAGCTGACCCCTCAAAAACCTCTGGAAGGTCAGGCATGGTGGCCAACGCCAGTAATCCTAGCACTTTGGGAGGCTGAGGCGGGTGGATCACTTGAGTCCTGGAGTTCAAGACCAGCCTGGACAACATGGAAAGACCACCATCTATAAAAAGAAAATACAAAAATTAGCTGGGCTTGGTGGCGCACACCTGTAGTCCTAGCTACTTGGGGCTGATACAGGAGGATTGCTTGAACCTGGGAGATTTATGTCCCCCATTTACTACTGGTTGTGGGCCTCCCAGGAAGGGGGTGTGACCTTGAGTCTGTCTTGAAGCCACTCTCTTTAGCAAAGGCAGTCCCCAGAGGAGGCTGCCAGCCTGCAACACACCCAGCATCTGGGAAAATGAGTCCTGCTTCCTTGAAGTGTGATCTGGGCAGGACATCATGGTGTCTTTGGCATCTCCTTAGTCATTCCTTCTCGTCTTAGTCATTTCTCTCCCACAGTTGTCAGAAGGGAGAGTTCCCTTTTTCTCTTGCCTCTTCACAATGCTGAGAGAGCCTCACATTCCTTGCTCCCACTGAAGCTTTGTCCTCCAAACTTGCAAATGCAAACCCATCTACAAAGAAAAGTCTGCACGCCACCTCTGAGATCACCTCCAAGGATATCTCCTTATAATATATCAAAGGGAGTATTTACTTATTTATTTATTTTCTTTTGAGACAAAGTCTCACTCTGTCTCCCAGGCTGGAGTGCAGCAACCTCTGCCTCCCAAGTTCAAGCGATTCCAATGGAGTAATTAATAGTTTGTTAATGCTGCTTGTTGCATAACGGAATGATTACTGGATTTTGAGTAAGAAGACCTAAATTCAACTGCTAGTGCTACCTTGAGCAAATCACTAGTCTCTAAGAATAGGGGGCAAGAACTTTGTTTTATCACTGATTATGGAGCACCTAGGAGCAGGCTGTAACTAAAGATTCCCCTGGCTGGGCACAGTGGCTCACATCTGTAATCCCAGCACTTCGGGAGGCCAAGGTGGGCAGATCACTTGAGCTCAGAAGTTCGAGTCCAGCCTGGCCAGCATGGCAAAATCCTGTCTGTACTAAAATTACAAAAATTAGCCAGCATGGTGGCACACCTGTAGTCCCAGCTACTTGGGAAGCTGAGCCACAAGAATCAGTTGAGCCCAGGAGGTGGAGGTTGCAGTGAGCAAAGATCACACCACTGCACTCCAGCCTGAACGACATAGCGAGACTCCATCTAAAAAATAATAAATAAATACATATTCCCTGAGCACACAAAGGAAGGAACAAATTTTGCCTAACCTTTGATTCCCTTGGGATGATACTGAATTGGTAAGGACAGGCTAGGTCGTGATTCCCCAAGTGTTATACTGGCACTAGCAGCAGCAGCAGCAGCAGCACCTGAGAACTTGCTAGAAATGCAATTTACTGGACTCCACCCCAAACCTGCTGAATCAGGAACTCTGGAGGAGGGGTTCAGCATTCTGTGTGCTATAGGCTGAATGTCCGCATTCCCCACAATCCATATGTTGAAACGTAATCCCCAATGTGATGGTATTTGGAGGTGGGGCCTTTGGAGGTGAATATGTCAGGAGGATGGAGCTCTCATGAAGAGAATTTTTTTTTTTTTTTTGGAGACAAACTCTATCTCTGCTGCCCCAGGCTGGAGTGCAGTGGTGTGATCTTGGCTCCCTGCAGCCTCCGCCTCCCAGGTTCAAGTAATTCTCCCTCCTCAGCCTCCCAAGTAGCTGGGACTATAGGCACTTGCCACTACACCCGGCTAACTGTTAACTGTTTTGTATTTTCAGTAGAGACGGAGTTTCACCATGTTGACCACGCTGGTCTGAAACTCCTGACCTCAAATGATCTGCCTGCCTCAGCTTACAGGTATGAGCCACTATGCCCAGCCTAGGATTAGTGGCCTTAGAAAAGAGACCCCCTGGTCAGGTGCAGTGGCTCATGCCTGTAATTCCAGCACTTTGGGAGGCTGAGGCAGGAGAATCTCTTGAATCTGGGAGGCGGAGGTTTCAGGGAACCAAGATCCCGCCACTGCACTCCAGCATGGGTGACAGAGAAAGACTTCATCTCGGAAAAAAAAAAAAAAAAAAAAAAAAAAAACGGGGAAGGAAAGAAAAGAAACTCCACAGAGCTCCCTTGCTCCTTCCACCATGTGAAGATGCAATAAGAAGATGGCTGTCTAAGAACCAGGAAGTCTTGTTCACCACGTATAGAATGTCATCTTCCTGGGCCAGGCACAGTGGCTCATGCGTGTAATCCCAGCACTTTGGGAGGCCGAGGCAGGCAGATCACAAGGTCAAGAGATCAGACCATCCTGGCCAACATGGTGAAACCCTGTCTCTACTAAATATACAAAAATTAGCTGGGTGTAGTGGCATGCACCTGTAATCCCAGATACTCAGGAGGCTGAGTCAGGAGAATCGCTTGAACCCGGGAGGTGGAGGTTGCAGTGAGCCGAAATCATGCCACTGCACTCCAGCCTGGCAACAGAGTGAGACTCCATCTCAAAAAAAAAAAAAAAAAAAAAGAATGTCATCTTCCTAAGAGGAGGGACCCTATATGTCTCCTTTACCACTGGAACCTAATCCCCTAGAACAATGCTCAAAGCCTACATCTGCACCTTATAAATGTATATTGAAGGAAGGGCTCAGGACTCAGCTTCTCTTTTGAGATATTGACATTGTGCTCTGTGGGAAGAAAATACCTTCTTTAAAGATAACAATTTCTGCAGCAGCCACATTTTCCACATTAAATCAATAGATCTAGAAATGCAGTGCATCTGGCAGCCATGTGGCGAGGAAGTGCCATTTTTAACAAAGGACTTACAGGGTCACTGTTTCAGCTGATATACTTTGCAACCTCACCGCAGATGCCTAGCAAAATATTGTACAAACGTCCAAATTATTTTTGCACATTACTACACTAGAACTGTGCTCAATGTCCTTGTAGTCATGTGTAGATGTGCTTTCAGGAAGAAAATAACATTTATTTTAGGTTTTTAGAATTTCTAATTTCAGAAGAATCACAAGCTCATTGCAGAAAATTTGGAAAATAGAGACAAACGCAAAAGGAAACACCAATCTTCCAAACAGTGAAATATTTTGATGCATGTACTTTCTAGTCTATTTCTATGAATGCCTTAAAAATAAATTTGTATCATATAAAATGTTTCAGAGTAGAATTTTTCACTTAGTAGCATATCATGGATATTATTATTTATTTAATATTGTTCTATAAGATGTTTATATATTGCAACTAGTTAAATAATTTTAAATTATATAAAAATATCATGATAAAAAACATTAATAACAGGAGAGTATGAAGAAAAAAAACTTTTTTTTTTTTTGAGACAGAGTTTTTCTCTTGTTGCCCAGGCTGGAGTGCAGTGGCACGATCTTGGCTCACTGCAACCTCTGCATTCTGGTTTCAAGCAATTCTCCTGCCTCAGCCTCCCAGGTAGCTGGGACTACAGGTGAGTGCAACCATGTCCAGCTAATTTTTGTATTTTTAGTAGAGATGGGGTTTCACCATATTGGCCAGGATGGTCTCAAACTTCTGACCTCGTGATCCACCCGCCTCAACCTCCCAAAGTGCTGGGATTACAGGCGTGAGCCACCGCCCCCTGCCAGGAAGAAAAAAATTTCATGACACTCCTATCACTAAAGGTTTCTTACATTGCATATCTTTCCAGAATATTCTAGGCTTTTGTATACACAAAGGGAATCACACGATAGTATTGTTCAACTTACTATTTAATGTAATAACACATCTTAAATATCTTTATATGACTGTATGGTGTTCTGTTATGTAAGTATGCAATATATTTTTTAACGTGTATTATTATTTTTTATAAATAGAGACAAGGTCTTGCTCTGTTGCCTAGTCTGGACTTGAACTCCTGAGCTCAAGTGATCCTCCTGCCTCAGCCTTCCAAAGTGCTGGGATTACAGGATATGAACCACCATGCCTGGAAACTTGATGAAAAATTCATATTTCTTAATTCTTTGATATTACATACAGTGAGGAAATGTTTGCACTCTCGCTCTGTCTTTATATATACACACATATATTAAACATATATATATAACTTGTAAAATGCTTAGAACAGTGCCCACACATAGTAACGTTCTGTGTGTGTGTGTGTTTCTTCATCTATATTCATAGGTTATATATATATGGAGATGATCAATTTGGCAATATCAGCTAGACGCAGTGGTTCATGCCTGTAATCCTAGCAAGGCAGGCAGATCAGTTGAGGTCAGGAGTTCAAGACCAGCCTGGCCAACATGGCAAAACTCTGTGTCTACTAAAAATACAAAAATTAGCTGGGCATGGTGAATATCTGTGATGGCAGCTACTTAGGAGGCTGAGGCAGGAGAATTGCTTGAACCCAGAAGGTGGAGGTCTCAGTGAGCTGAGATCGCACCACTGCACTGCAGCCTCAGTGACAGAGTGAGACTCCATCCCCAAAAAAAAAGGCCAGGCACGGTGGCTCACACACTTTGGGAGGTCAAGGCAGGTGGATTATCTGAGGTCAGGAGTTAAAACCAGCCTGGCCAACATGGTGAAAACTCTGTCTCTACTAAAAATACAAAAATTAGCTGGGCATGGTGGCACATGCCTATAATCCCAACTACTCGGGAGGCTGAGGCAGGAAAACTACTTGACCCCAGGAGACAGAGGTTGCAGTGAGCTGAGATCATACCACTACACTCCAGCCTGGCCAACAGAGTGTGACAGTGTCTCAAAAAAAAAAAAAACTGGCAATATCCACCAAAATTTAAATTGCGTATTTCCTTTTACTTAATTATGTACAAGTTGCAAATCTATAAATTTTTTAGGTACAAAATTAGTAAGTTGATAAAATACAAAATAATATATTTTTATTTTGTTAGATACTGCCAAATTGCCCTCCAAAAGTAGGTGCCAGCTTTCACTTTCACCAAGAATATGACAGTGCCTATTTCTCTACTGTTTTGCCAACACTGGGTAGTATAAATGTTTAAAAATATTCATTAATCTGAAAGGTGAAATGTTATATTCCATGGTATCTCCCTAATCACTTTTCTTTTAGCCACCACACCCAGTCTGCATCTCCCTAATTGTTAGTGAACTTGATTATGTTTTTATTTTATTTTATTTTAATTTTTTGGAGATGGAGTCTCATTCTGTCACCCAGGCTGGAGCGCAATGGCGCAATCTCGGCTCACTGCAACCTCCACCTCCCCGGTTCAAACAACTCTTCTGCCCCAGCCTCCTGAGTAGCTGAGATTACAGGTGCCTGCCACCACACCCAGTTAATTTTTGTATTTTTAGTAGAGACAAGGTTTCTCCATGTTGGCCAGACTGGTCTCGAACTCCTGGCCTCAAGTGATCCTCCCACCTTGGCCTCCCAAAGTGCTGGGATTACAGGCATGAGCCACTGAGTCTGGCCTCCAAGTTCTACCTCTGATGGTGAGAATTTAACCTATTCCCATTACATTGGGTCTATGTTAACAAAGTGGGCAACAAACAAGTAATGAATTTGCCTATGAGTTCAGCTTGTATAATAAAAATGTTGAAAGGGAGCAAGGATAACAGGTGAAAACAAGAGACTATGTCACCCAAAATACTTATCCTAAATGCCCAGCTGCCTAGAATGTTATCAGCATACCATCTCGTGTTGTGTGACCTAACGTCAGATGCCATCCTTCACTACGGCCCTTGCAGCCCTGAGCAGCTCCCTTAAATTTCTCTGCCTTGTTTTCCTTTCATGAACTGGGGAGAAGAAGAGGTATATTATTTCACAAGGAGGCTGTGCAAAGCAGTCCATGCACACCAGGCCCTGCAGAAAGGCTCAGAGCCATCTGCCCTCCTGATTAACATGAAGCCACTGAATGTTAAGTCGCAGACTCCAGCTCTGCCAACACTCAAGACAATCTCGAGACCTTAATAATCATCGTGCCTAGCACAGAATAGAAATGCGTGACTTGACTGGCTATGCAGTTTCCTACTGATGGCAGTAAAAATAAGAATGAGTTCTCCTCCTTCCCAATAAAAAAGCGACATATGAGATCAGATTCCAGACAGAAAATTGCCTATTAACTCCAGTAAACATTCTACTCCATTCTTCAGGGGCTGTTTCACCAGTTTAAGAATTTCTTAAACCAGTAGTTCTCAAACCTGACTGCAAACCAGAATCACCTAGGGAGGTTTTTAAAAATGTAGATGCTGGCTGGGCGCGGTGGCTCACGCCTGTAATCCCAGCACTTTGGGAGGCCGAGGCGAGCGGATCACAAGGTCAAGAGATCAAGACCATCCTGGCCAACATGGTGAAACCCCGTCTCTACTAAAAATACAAAAAAAAATAACTGGACGTGGTGGCACGGGCCTATAGTCCCAGCTACTCGGGAGGCTGAGGCAGGAGAATTGCTTGAACACGGGAGGCAAAGGTTGCTGTGAGCCAAGATCGCTCCACTGCACTCCAGCCTGGCACCTGGCAACAGAGCGAGACTCTGTCTCAAAAAAAAAAAAAAAAAATGTAGATCCTGGCTGGGTGCAGTGCCTCCTGCCTATGATCCCAGCACTTTGGGAGGTCTAGACAGGTGGATCTCCTGATCTCAGGAGTTCAAGACCAGCCAGACCAACGTGGTGAAACCCCATCTCTACTAAAAATACAAAAATTGACCGGGCGCAGTGGCTCACGCCTGTAATCACAGCACTTTGGGAGGCCAAGGTGGGCGGATCAGGAGGTCAAAAGATCAGACCATCCTGGCCAACATGGTGAAACCCGTCTCTACTAAAAATACAAAAAATATAGCTGGGCGTGGTGGCGCACGCCTGTAGTCCCAGCCACTTGGGAGGCTGAGGCGGGAGAATTGCTTGAACACGGAAGGCAAAGGTTGCAGTGAGCCAAGATTGCACCACTGCACTCTAGCCTGGCACCTGGTGATGGAGTGAGACTCTGTCTCAAAATAAAATAAAATAAAATAAAATAAAAATAAATAAATAAATAAAAATACAAAAATTAGCTGGACGTGCTGGCATGCCTGTAATCCCAGCTACTCAGGAGGCTAATGCAGGAGAATCTCTTGAACCCAGGAAGCAGAGGTTACAGTGAGCCGAGATCATGCCATTGCACTCCAGTCTGGGCAACAAGAGCAAAACTCCATCTCAAACTAACAAACAAAATATGTAAATGCCAGCTGGGTACCGTGGCTCCTGCCTACAATCCCAGCACTTTGGGAGGCTGAAGCAGGTATATTGCCTGAGCTCAGGAGTTTGAGACCAGCCTGGGCAACATGGTGAAACTCCATCTCTACCAAAAATCCAACACAGGCTCACACCTGTGATCCCAGCTACTTGGGAGGCTGAGGTGGGAGGATTACTTGAGGCCAGGAGGCAGAGGTTGCAGTGGGAGGTTGCAGACAGTGAGCCAAGATCATGCCATTGCACTCCAACCTGGGTGACAAATTAAGACCATGTCTGAAAAATAAATAGTAAATGCCTAAGCCACACTCGCAAGGATTGTAGTTGAAGTGGTTTGAATAGGGTCTAGTAATCTGTATTTTTTTTTAAACTCTCCAGGTAGTTCTAACGTGCGACAAAATCTGAAAACTTTAACGTGCATTCAAATCATCTGGAAGGATTTTAATGCAAGGTCCTGGTTCCCACCCAGAGAGTCGAATTTGGTGGGTTTGGGGCAGGAGCCCTGGAATACGCATTTTAAACAACCAGTCTAAATAATTCTCATGCCCGCTTCTTCTGTTACTTTAAGGCCTTTTTTTTTTTAAACTACTGAGTCGGAGTTGCAACAGAGAGGAAAAGGAGTTGGCATTTGAATCCATTAGTTCTGCAGACATGCCAAAACACATTGAGGGAGCTAGGTGAAGCTACTGGCTATAAAGAGGTTTGGGATGATTGCACTTATCTGCGCTCTCAACCTAGTAGGACAGACACACAAATAGACACACATACATGCTTCTACATAAGTGGCTACATTCAACCAGTATGTCTGCACTGATGATTGTTAAAATACTGAAATACTTCCATATCACCTAATAAATAGCTGCTACTTGCAAGACCTTATTCCTCCCTATTCACCTGCATGGTAGGACTACCCAGTCCCTTCATGGAGGTACTCTCGCCACAAACCAGGCACAAGAGCATCTCAATCTTCTGAGTTCTCACAGGTCTGGTAATTGAGCCATACTGTTGTTAAATATTTTAAATAGCCCTTGAGGCTGGGCATGGTGGCTCATGCCTGTAATTCCAGGGCTTTAGGAGGCTGAGGCAGGCAGATCACTTGAGGCCAGGAGTTCGAGACCAGCCTGCCCAACATGGAGAAACTCTGTCTCTACTAAAAATACAAAAATTAGCCAGGTGTGGTGGCACATGCCTGTAGTCCCGGCTATTTGGGAGGCTAATGCAGGAGAATTGCTTGAACTCAGGAGGTGAAGGTTGCAGTGACCCAAGATCATTGCATTCCAGCCTGGGTGGCAGAGTGAGACCCTGTCTCCAAGTAAATAAATATCCCTTGGCCAGGTGTGATGGCTCATGCCTGCAATCCTAGTACTTAAGGAGGCTGAGGTGGGAGGATAGCTTGATCCCAGGATTTCAAGACCAGCCTGGGCAACAAAGTGAGACCCTGTCTGTACAAAAAAAATTTTATAAAATTTGCTGGGAGTGGTGGCACATACCTCTAGTCCCAGCCACTCCAAAGACTGAGACAGGAGGATCTCTTGAACCCAGGAACTTGAGGCTTCAGTGAGTCATGATCACGCCACTGCACTCCAGCCTGGGTGACAGAGTGAGATTTCATCTCAAAAAAAAGAAAAGGAAAAAATATCCCACCCACTGCTCACTGCAATAAACTTTTCATGCTGGTTGTTTGTACACAGCAGTATGAAAGTGTAGCGAAGAGAATGATTAATTCTACCTGGAGGGGTCAAATAAGAATTTTAAAAATA
Organism: Cacajao melanocephalus; assembly: GCA_963573385.1. Classification (NCBI taxonomy): domain Eukaryota; kingdom Metazoa; phylum Chordata; class Mammalia; order Primates; family Pitheciidae; genus Cacajao; species Cacajao melanocephalus. Next base: position 18,310 of record CAUYLG010067709.1, read on the forward strand.
AGTAGCCTTAAAGTAAATCTTAAAAGATAAGGAGCTCTGCTTAGGTAGGAAAAACAAAGGCTGTTTAGACGTGGAGAAGGAGCGAAGCTAGAGAGGTGTAAAGAATAGGGACGAGGGGGTGGGTAGCATGACATCATTACAGTGTGGGACAAGAAAAAGACCTGGTGGATTGAAGCCAGGTCTGAAAGAAAATTGAATGTCATGTTATATTTAGCCAGTATTACACTGTTTCTCAAAGTATGGTCCAAGAATGACCTAACAAAGAATTACCTGAGTGCTGGCTTAAAAGGCAGATTCCAGCTGGGCACGGTGGCTCACGCCTGTAATCCCAGCACTTTGGGAGGCTGAGGCGGGTAGATCATGAGGTCAGGAGAACAAGACCATCTTGGCTAACATGGTGACACCCATCTCTACCAAAAATACAAAAAAATTTAGCCAGGCATGGTGGCACACACCTGTAGTCCCATCTTCTCGGGAGGCTGAGGCAGGAGAATCACCTGAACCCAGGAAGCAGAGGTTGCAGTGAGCCGAGATCGCACCACTGCACTCCAGCCTGGGCAACAGAGCAAGACTCTGTTTTGTTTTTTTTTTTTAAAAAAAAAGGCAGATTCTAGGTTGGGCCTGATGGCTCACATCTGTAACTCCAGCACTTTGGGAAGGCAGGGTGGGGAATCACTTGAGTGCAGGAGTTCGAGACCAGCCTGGGCAACATAGTGAGACCTCATCTCTACTAAACATAAAAAATGGCCAGGCACGGTGGCTTACGCCTGTAATCCCAGCACTTTGGGAGGCCGAAGTGGGTGGATCACGAGGTCGAGAGATCGAGACCATCCTGGCCAACATGGTGAAACCCCATCTCTACTAAAAATACAAAAATTAGCCAGGTGTGGTAGCACACACCTCTGGTCCCAGTTAGTCAGAGGCTGAGGTGGAAGAACTGCTTGAACCCAGGAGGTGGAGGTTGCATGAGCCAAGTTTGCACCACTGCACTCCAGCCTGGCGACAGAGCAAGACTCCATCTCAAAAAAATAAATAAACAAAATAAAAAATTAGTCAGGAGTGGTGCCTGCCTGTGATTTCAGCTACTAAGGAGGCTGAGGCAGAAGTGCCCGAGCTCTGGAGTTCAAGGTTACATTGAGCCATGATTGCACCACTGCACTTAGCCTGAGTGACAGAGTGAGATCCTCTCTCAAAAAAAAAAAAAAAAAGGCAGATTCCAGATCTCTCCATCTGATAGCAAATGAGAAAAACTCACCTCTGCGGTGGGACCCAGAAATCTGTACTTTTTTTTTTTTTGAGACAAGGTCTCACGCTGCTGCCCAGGCTAGAGTGCAGTGGCAAGATCATAGCTCACTGCAGCCTCAACCTCCTGGGCTCAAGCAATCCTCCCACCTCAGCGTCCCAAGGAGCTGGGACTACAGGCATGCACCACAATATCTGGCTAATTTTTGTGTTTTTTGTAAAGACAGGATCTCATTATGTTGCCCAGGCTGGTCTCAAATTCCTAGGCTCAAGTGATCCGCCCACCCTGGCCTCTTGAAGTGCTGGGATTACAGGCGTGAGTCACTATGTCTGGCACAAAATGTTTTGCTTCTCAAAGCAGAAGAAAGCAAATAAATAGAAGAAGAATGAATCCAGTTTGGATTACAATGCAGTCATATAATTTTTTTTTAATGCTTTTTTGAGAAGGACCCTCTCACCCAGGCTGGAGTGCAGTGGCGCGATCTTGGCTCACTGAAGCCTCTACCTCCTGGGTTCAAGCGATTCTCCTGCCTCAACTTCCTGAGTAGCTGGGACTACAGGTGCGTGCCACCATGCCCAGCTAATGTTTGTATTTTTAGTAGAGACGGGGTTTCACCATGTTGGCCAGGCTGGCCTCAAACTCCTGGTCTCAAGTGATCTACCCGCCTCAGCCTTCCAAAGTGCTGGGATTATAGGCATAAGACACTGACCTGGCTTATTTATTTATTTTTATTTAAAAGAGTAGATAAAGGGTCTCACTATGTTGCTCAGGCTGGTCTTGAACTTCTGGGCTCAAGTGATCCTCCTGCCTTGGCCTCTCAAAGTGCTGGGATTACAAGCTTGAGTCACCTCGTCTGGCCAAAATATAATTTTTAGTATCTTCTGGGTAAGAGGGATTCACAGAGGCAACAAAAGTGCCTGAGGGCCACAAAAGTCATAATGTGGCCCTGAGTCCACCCAAAGAGAGAAGAATCAAAGCATAGCTCAAGGAACTCTTGAGTTTTGCAGGGTTTTCTCGAATTTTCTATGTGTGAATTCCTTTTGGCAACTCTGTGAAGCTGAAGGACTCTTCTCAGAATAATGGGTTTTTTGCATATTGTTTTTGTTTCTGATTTTGTTTTTTGTTTGAGATGGAGTCTCACTCTGCCACCCAGACTGGAGTGCGGTGGTGGGATCTCAGCTCACTGCAACCTCCGTGATACGGTTTGCCTGTGTCCCCACCCAAATCTCAACTTGAATTGTATCTCCCAGAATTCCCACATGTTGTGGGAGGGACCCAGGGGGAGGTAATTGAATCGTGGGATCTGGTCTTTCCTGTGCTATTCTTGTGATACTGAATAAGTCTCACGAAATCCAGTGGGTTTATCAGTGGTTTCTGCTTTTGCTTCTTCCTTGCTTTTCTCTTGCCACCATCATATAAGAAATGCCTTTTCCCTCCCGCCATGATTCTGAGGTTTCCCCAGCCGTGTGGAACTGTAAGTCTAACTAAACCTCTTTTTCTTCTCAGTTTTGGGTATGTCTTTATCAGCAGCATGAATATGAAATAATACACTCCACTTCCCGAGTTCAAGCAATTCTCCTGCCTCAGCCTCCCGAGTAGCTGGGATTACAGGCACCTGCCACAATGCCCAGATAAGTTTTTGTATTTTTAGTAGAGATGGGGTTTCACCATGTTGGCCAGGCTGGTCTTGAACTCTTGACCTCAGGTGATCAGCCCACCTCGGCCTCCCAAAGTGCTGGGATTACAGGCGTGAGCCACCACATCCGCTCCTGGCCAGAATAATAGCTTTAAATGCCAAAAAGAAAACACACAGGGTTACAAAGGAACCAATTATACTGAAATACAAGTTATCAAAATACTTTACAAAACCAAATTGGGATATAGCAATATGGTTTTTATATTGCTATAAACAATTGCTATAAACACATTTTATAGCAATATGTGTCTCTATTAAGGAACTAAATAATAAGATCTAGCAACAAGTCTAAAAATTGCCATGATTTTAAAGTAATGATGAGCATTAATTTTGAGATAGCAGCCGCAACTGTACATATGGTGTACAAATATCTGTGACTTCTACTGGTGACAAAATCACAGGCACTACCAGGAGTTCTGGACCAGCCCTGGCAAATAGTGAGACCCCTGTCTCTACAAAAAATTAAAACATTAGCTGGGTGTTGTAACGTGTGCTTGTGGTCCCAGCTACTTGGGAGGCTGAGGTGGGAGGATCTCTTGAGCCCAGGAGGTGGAGGCTGCAATGAGCTGTGATCACACCACTGCACTTCAGCCCGGGCAACAGAGAAAGACCTTGTGTCAAAAAAAAAAGAAAAAGAAAAAGAAAAAAAAAATCACAGGCACTGCTAACGCTCCGGTGGTTTGTTGTCTGCATCCATAATAGGAGAAATGTTGGCTTTCAGTTAGCACTTGGTGAAAACAAAGAAGTGATTTTCCCCCAATCCAAGTTCTTGCATGTCTGGATTCTAACCACTGTCCCCTGTTGGGAGTTCATGAATCTGAATTAGGAACTTCTAGTTTAATGAGTATTGGAGATGAAGTGGGGGAGAGCGATCAGAGGAACAGAGACAGATCCAAGAAAAACGTGACCAAAGGTGCAAATGTTTCATAACAGACACCCTGAAGTTATGACAAAGGGAGTGCATGGAGGGACAACAATTGTCCAGACTAAACTATCAGTCCATTGAGGACAGGGATTGTGTCCTGTGTAATCCAGGGACTGGGGCTGTAGAGTCATAAGGACTCTATGAAATCAATGCAAGCCATCACTACCTTTATTTATAGACTGAATAAACGTTGCCTCCTGCACACCCACATAAGAATTTTTCTTTTCTTTCTCTCTCTTTTTTTTTTTTTTTTTGAAAAAGGATCTCACTCTGTTGCCCAGGCTGGAGTACAGCAGAATGATTACAGCTCACTGCAATCTCAAACTCCTGGGCTTAAGTAACCTTACCACCACAGTCTCCTGAGTAGTGGGAACTATAGGAGCACGTCATCACACCCGGCTATTTTTTTTTCTTTTTTTTTTATTTATTT
>CAUYLG010067711.1:0-16316 GCA_963573385.1 Cacajao melanocephalus
ATGGACAGGAGGACGGACAGGGGGACAGATGGGGGGACGGACGGGGGACGGACAGGGGGACGGAGAGGGGGACGGAGAGGAGGTCAGACAGGGGGTCGGACAGGGGGATGGACAGGGGGACGGAGAGGGGGACGGAGAGGAGGTCGGACAGGGGGTCGGACTGGGGGATGGACACGGGGACGGACAAGGGGATGCAGAGGGGGACGGAGAGGGGGACGGACAGGAGGACGGACAGGGAGACGGACAGGGGGACGGAGAGGAGGACGGACAAGGGGACGGAGAGGGGGTCGGACAGGAGGTCAGACAGGGGGACGGACAGGGGGATGCAGAGGGGGATGGACAGGAGGACGGACAGGGGGACAGATGGGGGGACGGACGGGGGACGGACAGGGGGACGGACAGGGGGACGGACAGCGGGACAGAGAGCTCCAGATGTGAGGCCAGGGCTCCACAGGAGCAGGACTGGGGCGCGCTGACCCCTTGGAAATTCTAAAGTAATTATATCTACTATTCTGATAAAAATTGTGTAATAAATAAAGATAAATACCGCACTCTGAAAAGCAGCATCTCCGTAGCCCACAGGAAAGGAGGCGCAGCCCCACCCAGGCCTGGGGCCACGCGGGCAGGCCATCCAGTGCTAAGTCGGACCTCTCTCTCAGGGAGCACGCTCTCTGTAACTGCAGTGTCCACGGTCCCTGTGTTCCATCCAGGGTGACCACAGGCCTGCCCATGGGCCAGACGTGTCCCCAGGCCACAGCCTCGGGAAGCTTTGGCAGGGTCTGCTGAGCCGAGGGGGGGCTCTTGTGCAGCCTGGGGGGGCTGCACGCCCGCTCCTCTCTCTAAGCAAGGTGGGAACGTCTGAGCTGGGCCATCTTCTTGTCTCAGGCCTCTCCTGAATTAAAATCGTGGCTTCAACTTCCATAATCGGAAAAGCCCTCGCTCCAAGCCCCATCCTCTAAGATCTAGACTTGGACGTCCTCCGCTGCAAGGACAGGCTGAGCCTTTTCCTCCGTGGCCTTTTCTCAACCCCTGGATGCTGTACCAGACATCGTGAGGGCCATTGCCTCAGCTCCCGTGCCCAGGCCGCCTCCACCTGCATGCATTCCACCCTGGAGAGCCCTCAAAATCCCACCCTGCTCATCCTCCCCGGCCCCTCTCACCAAGTCCCTCTCCCTCTTCCAGGGGGACTAGAACATTCTAAAGCTCTCCCTCCCATTTCTGTTCTCTCTCTGCTATAATCAGTTCTCCCTACAGCAGCCAGAGAGGCTACCTAAGGGATGAGATCAAACAGTGCCCCTCCTTAGGCCATGCCTGCTGGGTCCCCCATGGTGGAAAGTGATTGCTGGGTCCAGGGCTCCAAAGCAGAGGCTGTTTCCGGAAGGCTGCCTGCCCCACCCGGACTTTGTGGCCAAGGCAGGAGTTGGCCTTGAACCTTTGAACCCGGCCACTGCAGTGGCCGCCGCATCCTGGGAAAAAGCTGTTTCACCGGCACCTGAGTCCCTGGGCAGGGACCTCCAGTGACCTGGGGAAAGTGTGCAGGGAGCCAGCCGCCTCCACCAAGAAGAGCTCCCGGTGGAACCTGTGCACCACCCTCAGCTCCTTTTTAGACCCGCCCACTGCAGGACTTCTCTTCAGAACATGCTTTGTTTCTAGCTGAGTCTTGGCCTTTCAAATTGCAATTTCCAGGACCCCAGTAAGCACCTTGTTCTTCTGGTTTGCAGCCTGGTTTTCTGTCTCTTCTTAATTAACCTCATCTAAGGGCCTAAACCCCCGGTCCTACCCCTAGACCCCATAGCCACGTCCCCATGTCCCTAGGACCCACTCATGTGGGGTCTGGTTGGTTCACTGTGGGTGTGAGCTCTCCTTGGTTCAGGGCGTCAGTGAGTTCCAGCACTCATCCTGGGAAGCCCTTCCCCCATGCCTGGCCTGGCCAGTCTTACCCACCCTCAGGGGCCGGCATTAGCATCAATGTGACTGGGAAGCCTCTTAGCCAGCTGCCCCAGGGGCCTGTCTTTCACACACCCTGGTTTCTGCTTCCTTTATCACAACCCTTAGGCAGGAGTTGGTGTGTGGCACTGTGCCCCTGCCTGACACAGAGCTGGGTGTCACGGCCCATCTCACTTTGTGCTCTGCCGGCTCCTGGCATCGCTGTTAGGTTGTTTAATAAATATCAGCGGAGCAAATGAATGAAGGAAGGAGTGAGTGAATGAACCTACCGATTGACAATGCCTGTCGCTGTAGTTCCTCCACTCTCTGGGGGGCTTCCTGCCCTTTATCACCTGATAACATCTCAGAACTTGAAAGTTGGCAAGACAACCCCTCTCTGATTTGCTGGACCTCGACCCATCCTTAGCATAACCCTTAGCAGATCAGAGAGCAGGCAGCTGGGCGACCTGGGAACCCCTGAACTGAGCAGGGGGCACAAGCGGTCCACCATAGGCGCAGCCTCTTCTCCATTCCCTACTCAGGGTCTCTTACCGGACTCAGTGCACAGAGCCCAGCCTTCCTGGAAGATTATTTACAAAGAGCTTCATATGCAAGTGGAAACCAAATGAAAATTCCAGAGCCAGGCTCCCGCTAGCCTAATTCCTCCCTCCAGGCCTGTCATGGGGCCATGGGGCTTGCCTCTTCTCTGCAGTATAGACAGCTGGTTCCATCTGCTCACACCTGCGGAGTCTTCCTTGCTGGTGGCTTCTCTGCACCTGCTGGGTACTCCTCGGTGGTGGACTCTACACCAACTGTGTGGCTTCAGTCATGCCAGCTCTGCCTTTCTTCAAGTGCTAGAGACACATGGAAAGTTTTTATGCAAAGCAATTGCTATCCTTCTACTGATTGATCCATTGTTTTCTGATACTGGAACAGTATCAGAAAAGGTGCCCCACACTCCCCACTGCAGCTCCATCTACAAGGAATATATACATTTTAAATAAATATTTGCATGCACAGGACAGCTGCCTTTGAAGGAAGCCTATGAGTACCCTCTTGAAGATACAGATTTTCTTGCTTCTTTGCAAGATGAATAATGTCCCCTAAATGTATCTGCTTTGTAAAGCCAGATTTTCATACATCATGTTTTCCTGGAGTATGGCTTTAAGATAAGTAGATGTTCCTTATTCCTCCTTGAAGATAATGTTCTAAGGAGGAAATACATCTTTGGAAGAAGCAGAATAATTTATAACCAGTTGGACAAGGACCTTAGCGGCTCATCCTCTTATGACCTAGACATGGGCTGAGAAAGCAGGTCTTACCGAGGACACGGTGCACCTTGGCCAGGTTTCCTGCTCCAGAGCGCCAGGGACATTCAACACCCAAGCAGGATCATTACTGACATCTGCTTTATTTTTTAAAATCTATGCCTCCTGTGTAACCCTAACAAGAAAAACACTTGTTACCTCATTCAACCTGTCACCTCATTCAACAGACACACAGAGAGGCCTCACCATGTCCCCCAAGTGCCACGTGCTGGAGACCAGACCCTCGGGCTCCCTACTTCTGCTGGGCATCCCTTGCTCAGGGGAGCATCTCGATGCAGCACAGGCCTTCGGTGCAGCTGGCTGCAAAGAGACATAGGAGGAGGTGGTTGAACCCAGCCTGCGGTGCCCAAGGGCCAGGTTAAACCCTGACAGTGGGCGGGCACTCCTGGACCTGAGACAGTTTCCTTACCTGTAAAACAGGGTTTTATTGAGATGAACAGTAGTCCTGAGCATAGCAGTCCACAGTGGTTCCTGAGCTGCTTCTGAGCACCAGGCCCTCTTGTCTCTGCATCCTGTCTTCACTCTGCTCACCTCTGGATAAACCTCATGGTTCCATGGAGGACCTGGGTGGAGAAATCTCCTAAACATCTCCCCAGGCATCCAAGCTCACGCTGGCAGCACAAGAGCTGGAGCTATAACATGGGGAGTTGGGCTCTAGTTTGGATGCTGTTCTTTTCCATTATTATTGTACTTTAAGTTCTGAGGTACATGTGCAGAACATGCGGGTTTGTTACACAGCTATACACATGCCACAGTGGTTGGCTGCATCCATCAAACCGTCATCTACATTAGGTATTTCTCCTAATGCTCTCCCTCCCCAATCCCCCCACCCCACAACAGGCCCCGGTGTGTGACATTCCCCTCCCTGTGTCCATGTGTTCTCATTGTTCAACTCTCATTTATGAGTGAGAAAATGCGGTGTTTGGTTTTCTGCTCTTGTGTCAGTTTGCTGAGAACGATGGTTTCCAGCTTCATCCATGTCCCTGCAAAGGACACGAATTCATCCTTTTTTATAGGTGCAAACTATTCCATGGTATATATGTGCCACATTTTCTTTATCCAGTCTATCATTGATGGGCATTTGGGCATGTGTTTTTTTTTTTTTAAAGGAGTGAAATCTACGTAACACAAAGTGAATCACTTTAAAGTGAACAACTTCGTGGCATGTTCACATTCACAGATTCGTGGACTCTCTTCTTCTACCTGAGCTATATCCTGCCTGTCACAATTCCACAGGAAGTAAAAGTTTCTATAAATGAAATTTTAAGCAGAACTCCGACACTGTGCACAGAAAGCATGATTGTGCTTGGTTAGAGGGAGATAGGGTTTGGTCTGTGTCCCCACCGGAATCTCATGATGAATTGTAATTCCTACTGTTGGGGGCGGGACCTGGTGGGAGGGGGTTAGATCACGGGGAAGGACTTCCCCTGCTGTTCTCGTTATAGTGAGTGAGTTCTCATGAGATCTGGTGGTTTAAAAGCTGGACTCCCCTGCTGTTCTCGTGATAGTGAGTAACTTCTTGTGAGATCTGGTGGTTTAAAAGCTGGACTTCCCCTGCTGTTCTCGTGACAGTGAGTTCTCATGAGACCTGGTGGTTTAAAAGCTATGTAGCACTTCCCCCCTTTCTCTGTCTCTCCTGCTCAACCATGTGAGGGTCTTGCTGGCTTCCCCTCTACCTGCGACATGACTGTAAGTTTCTGAGGCCTCCCCAGTCATGCGTCCTGTACAGCCTGTGAAACTGTGAGCCAATTAAACTTCTTTTCTTTATAAACTATCTGGTCTCAACTAAAGGAAGGTAGGAAGGTAGTTCTTTATAGCAATGTGAGAACGGATAACAGAGGGGAGGGGACACCTGTCCTCTCTAAGGCCCCACCCAGGACCGCAGTCACCTTTGAAACCAGTGCGTCCAGGTGCCCTCATGGATGTTTCTCATCTTGGAGCCCTGTGATTTTAAGGTTATTTTACAGTCACACCTCTAGCAAGTGCTGATTTTCTGAATACCATGGAACCACCCTGAGGTGTCCAGGACAGAGCACGGTTAGCTGTCAGGGTGGAGGACCCCTGGACCAAACACTCTGTGTGAGGAAATGAGGCCAGGATGCGGGGCCTGATCTCTGGGCTGCTGACCACAGAAAGGGTTCCCACCAGGAAGTGGACTTGGGCCGATCCAGGGCAGTTCCCAGGCAGAAATAGGAGCTGGAGATGTGTGCAGTCGTTCCTGTAAGGATGCTCCAGCCCCTGGAGGCCGTGTGGACGGCACACATGTGAGCCGGTCAGGAGACTGCTCTGCTGGTCAGGAAAGGCCAGCACAGTGCACTGTCCTCACACTGCAAGGACCGGCTTCCCACCCCGCTCCGGGGGCTGCACGGTAAACCTGATAACTTTTGCCAGTTTGGGGAGAGGGGAAGATTCCTCCTCAATGGTGACTGAAGATGAGTGTCTGCTGTGGGTTATGATGTTTTCTGCCATCCCTAGGTCCTAAGCAATCGTGAGTCTACTCTCAGGCCAGGTGCCATTTTTCTCCCCACCCTACAAACCACACAGGCATGCACACACACACACAAGCACAAGTTCACACATGCACATACACACATGAACACATGCACACACACAATCACATGCACAGACATAGGACCACATTCACACATGAGCACATACACATGAACACACATGAGGACATGCTCATACTCACACACGAGCATGCACACACATGCCCACACACATGAGCACACACACATGCACACACATAGGACCGCATTCACACATACAAGCGCACACACGAATACACATAGGGACATGCTCATACACACGAGCATGCACACACGAGCACACACGTGCACACACGCACATACACACGAGCATGCACACATGCACACACGAGCACATGTGCACACGCTAGCACATTCACTCATGCACATGCTCACGTGCACACACATGCACACACAAGCACATGCACACACATAGGACCACATTCACACACACGAGCACACACAATAACACACATGGGGACATGCTCATACGTACATACTCATGAGCATGCACACATGCACAAACGAGCACATTCACTCATGCACATGCTCACATGCACACACATGAGCGCACATATGCACACACATGACTGCACACATGAACACACAGTGCACACATAGCTGCACACCCGCACATGCACACACACATGCCTGGCCATCAGTCTCGAATCAGGGCTGGTTGCATACGTGCTTGTGCTGCAAGGCTGCGCCCTCTCCTCACTTCCCCTACACTAACCGTCTCCACCCTAGACCTGCGTGTCTTGCTCATGGTGTCTGAAAATCCTATTTACTTCCACCAGCCCTGGCCATATTCCAGGCCTCTGATGAAGCACTTACTTTGCTCTATTCTGCGACCCAGATTACACCAGTTTCCAGCACAGAGCTTCAGGGCAGGGGACTCACTTCTGAGTAGGTACAGGAATCCACATACACCGGTGAGGTGGGGCACAGGAAAGTCCCGTGAATCTCAGGTCACACACCTGCCCAGCCGGGGACACTCTCCTGGACCTTACAGCCAGACTCACCCCGGGTAGGGAGCCCTGGGGTCTGCCTTAGTGTGGTCATATCTGCTTATGCTCTATCCACGATGCCACAAGGACCCTGCTGCTGTGAGCCTGGAAGCCAGAAGGTTCAGAGGGGATGGCCCAGGCCAGCACAGGGATAGCACTTCATCCTGGAGGACAGCCAGGACAGCGCAAAGGGGCCTTGCAGGGCCCATCCCAGGTGGGCCAGGTCGGTGGGCATGGCGAGCTCACCCTCAAGTAGGGCCCGGAGCTGCCGGTTCTACCTGCAGCAGCCTTGCGTGTGTGACCACAGAATACTCCACCTGGACCCATTTGACATTGGGCAGCTTGCATTGGAAGGATTCCTCTCCTCGGAGAAACAGAGCCCCGCCTGCCCTCCTCTGCTTCCCAATGACAGATGGGAGCCCTGGAAAGGAAGCCGGTATCGCCCCCAACCCCAGGGCTGGCGCAGGGGCCGGCAGCCAGCAGAAGAGCTTGATTGCTGTTCCTGGGGTCTAAAAATGGATAAACAACCGCGAATGCCAGTGAGGTCCAAGCCATATTCATCACCATTACAGAGAGTAATTTGGTGTGTGCTTGTTAATCAATCACTGCTCTCGCTGGGGCTCCGGCCGGACTGGGCCCCGAGAGTGGACAGTCATCGCCAGCCCGCAGGCCGCAGTCCAAGCATGATGGATGGCAGCAGCTGCAGGCTCCAATCTGGAGCTGAGTGCTTGGGCGCAGGCTGGCTGCACACGCATCCCTCTCCCGATGCAGGCTTGCAAAGGAGAGGAGGGAAACTGAGGCAGGCTCCAGTCTGGAGCTGAGTGCTTGGGCGCAGGCTGGCTGCACATGCATCCCTCTCTCAATGCAGGCTTGCAAACGAGGGGGGAAACTGAGGCAGACTCCCATCTGGAGCTGAGTGCTGGGGCCCAGTCTGGCTGCACATGGTGTCCCTCTTCTGATGCAGGCCTGCAAATGAGAGGGGGGACACTGAGGCAGGCTCCAGTCTGGAGCTGAGTGCTGGGGCCCAGTCTGGCTGCACCCAGGTGTCCCTCTCCTGATGCAGGCCTGCAAATGAGAGGCGGGAAACTGAGGGGGGCTCCTGGTAGGGTGTAGGCAGGCCCTCCCTCAGGTGTCCCATGTGTGAGGGGGCTGGGGGTTGAGCAGTGCCTTGGGAGACTCACCTGCTTGGGGGAAGGGCAGTGAGTGTTGGGAGGCACAGGATGCGGTCTCAGTGGTGTCATCTGAGGCATGTTCTTAATTAAAATCATCATGCGCTCCATGGATATAACAGCGTTTCAACAGGGAGTCACACCCACATGCAAGGTTGGATTCACTCAGCAGAGCGGGAGGACAGGTGCAGAGGCCCAGCAGGTTAAGGAACACATCAGTTTGGAAAGCGAATGCGTGAGCCAGTGGCTGGGGTGGCATGGCCAGGTCACATCTGGTTCCCCTCTCAAATTCCCTCTGCGCTGTGGCATCTGTACCATAGGTGTCTCGCGGTACCTCCCCACCCTAAGAGCAGGGTGTGCTGGGCACCCGCACAAACAGTGGCAGAATGGATCTCCTCTCTTGGTCCCCACGGCCAGGCTGGCCTTCGGTGAGCGTCACTGCTGTCCCTCGGTGACCGTCACACACTGCTGCCCCCTGGCCAGGCTGTCCCTTGGTAACCGTCACACACTGCCGCCCCCATGGTCAGATTGGCCCTTGGTGACCATCACACACTGCCATCCCCACCATCATGCCATCCACTCCAGCAGAGTCTATTATGTCACATTCCTGGGTCTGGGGCCAACACATCTACACCTTCGACCCCACCTGTCTGTGCAAAGAGAGCCCCTGCACCTCTGCCTAGGCTCTGGACTCCACCTCAGGAGGCCCCCTGCACAGTCCCCCATGACCATCACGCTTCTGCACAGGGGCCTCCCTGGGCCAGCGTCACGTCCCAGCCTGACTCAGATGCAGCATGGGACGTGGGCTTGCCCAGAGCCTCCCTATGCAGCATCTCCAGGATACTCACCCCAGGCCTTCCCTTCCCATCAGCCGGCTCTCAGGAGGGCAGGCCAGCCCCTCCCCTGGGGTGCATTTTCAGTAGGGGGGCAGCATTGCTGCAGTGCGGGGCATCATGCCCATCTGCCATCTGGAGGACTGAAGGAGAGCGCTGAGTATGGAGCTTTGCTTTTCTTGCTTGTCAGCTGTGAGACCCTGGGAAGCCACTTACAGTGACTGCTCCTCAGCTTCCCCCTCAGAAAATCAGGGTCGGGGGTGATAGTAACTCTACCAGGTGACTGACAGAATCAGATACAAATGTGAAGGAGGCTGGCACGCAGGAGATGCCGACAAGGATAAGGACAATTCAGAAGCCCCTGGCTGTACCCACAGAGCAAATCATGTGGTGACCAAGACTGGCCCAGAACTCACCAGAGAGCAGGTGCTGGGAGCGGCAGCTTTCACACAGGAAAGAAAGAACATGAGAGACTTCTGGGGCTGGACCCTGGGCAGATTGCGGGCAGGAGCTGAGCTAGGAAGGGGGCAGAATCCAAATGCCAGCCCAGAGCCTCCAGGGTGGCCAGCCTCGATTCTGGACCTGCCACAGGGAGACAGCACACACGGGGCCCCAGCCAGCAGCTCTGCTCCCTGGAAGCCCAGCCCCATCCCACCATGAGGATGGAGACGCACCAAGTTTCCTGCCCTGATCTTCTTTGCAGCGATCTTAAGTTTCCACACTGGCACAACCGCTCCAGCCCCTGCATCCGGTGTGGGCTGCTGCACAGGACACGGCCATAGCCCCAGGACAGAGCAGGCCCCTCACAGGTCCATCTCCAGCGTGCAATCTTCAGGGTGCAGTGCAGCATGGGAAGTGCTATTTGGTTGGATAGGGGCGTTAGCGTTTCCCTGGAAGCCCCTGTCAGGACCCTGGGATGGATCTGGACACGGCAGAGCTGCCCTCTTTACTAAGGTGACCGGGTCCACTGGGCACTGGGCATCTCTGCATGAACTGCTGCAGAGTGAGGCCGGAGTGTCCGAGAGCAGCCGAGCCAGCCTGAGCTGCTGGGGATCAGGGCGCCCAGGGGTCACCAGCACTCCCGTTTGCAGTTCCCACTGCTGTAGCTGTCTCCCCAGTGTGGTTGTCTCTTTGGCATCCTCCAGCCTGGCGAAACCCAGCTCGTCAGGGGGGCTTCTGCTGGAACCACAGCCAGTCCAAGAGGCTCTTCAATCACTGCTTCCTTCATTCACCGAACATCTGCCAAGCCAGGCCTGTCCAGGATCTGCAGGTGACCCTGGGAACAGAGCAAAGGGGTCTGCCCTGGTGGGCTGCAGACAGGTGCAGGTGGCCTGTGCTCCCCACCACACACATGCAGTCACACTCATGTGCACACCACACACAAACACAGACGCATGCACACATCCTCTCTCTCTCTCTCTCCTCTCTCTCTCTCCTCTCTCTCTCATTGCCCAGATGAAGTCTTTCCTGCAGAATCCCCACCACTTGCAATTGTGTTTATTTGCTCATTGATTTGCTATTGTCTCAAAAAAAAAAAACAGAAATGGCCACACCAGAGACAGAGGCTGGAGTTGTGCATCGCAGGGACCCCCAGGGCCAGCAGATGCAGGAAGAGGCAGTCAGGGTCCTCCCCGAGACCTGCGGAGGGTGGGCCTGGGGCACCTCCATGTCAGCCTCCTGGCCTTCAGAACATGACAGGAGACATTTCTGTTGATCTAGGTGCCCTGTTTGTGGAATTTGCTCCTGGAGGCCTGGAGGCTTGCACAGGCAGTGAGTGAGGAGGTGCTGGGGAAGCTGGGGACCTGGTGACTCGGGGGCAGAGAGGTGGGCAGAAGGCCCAGTGAGGCGAGGCTGCGGGGGCTCTGTGTTGTGCCAGGAAGGGCAGGAATGGTGGTGACCTCATGGGTTACTGGGGCTGGACAAGGCGGAGTTTGGGTCAGGTTTAAAGCTAGCTCTTGGTGGGACCTGTGAGATGGCTTGCCTCACTGAGGCTTGGTTTCTGGCCTGTAAAATGGGTGGACGCCACCTGCATTAAGGGGTGTGGGCACCATCCCTAGCACCCATGTGCCCCCGGGCTGCTGGGAGTTTTATGTGGGTCCTGCCCACACTGGGTCATGGGTAGATGTGACCCCAGAATAGGCTGAGTTTCAGCCCACAGCCATCAGGGAGCATTTCCTCCCTACCTCTGTGAGTTTAATTGCTAGGGGCTTCTTGGGAAGTGGAGGAGTGTGTTCTGTCCCCAGCATGTTCTGCCTCTGGGCATTTGTTAATGTGAGTGAGAGATTCAGAGTCTGTCTGAGCCTGGTCTCTGGGATGACGCCTGGGTGGGGTATCGGCTGCTTGGGGAGTCTGTCCGAGTGTGCTCTCTGAGGTGACTCCTGTTTGTGGAGTCTGTCCAAGCCTGCTCTCTGGGACCACACCCAGGGCAGGGGTGTCAGCTGCTTGGGGAAGTGGGGAGACAGGTGCGGATCTGCTTGCTCCTCAGTTCCTGGGCACGACTCCAGGGGTGGAGGGGTGCCAAGCACCACATGCTTCATTTCCACGGAGGAGCGGCCCGGGTGCGGAGGCCGCTGTTCCTCCATGACACAATCGTGAAACGATAGACCACATGGGAAACTGCCTTTTTATGGCATTTCAGGTGGAGAAGGCATCAGTTCACACACCGGGCAGAAGCTGAGAGTCGGGAACATAACGGGAATTACTCAGGAAGAAAACAATTCCTCCCTCAAAGTCCTGCACACATGCCGTGTCTGTCACCTGCTTTGTCGCCCAGGTGCCCTGGGGGAAGTTTCTGCATGCCTCTGGAGATGGAGATCCAGGGCCCTCAAGGGCCCAGCTTAGCAGGAGAAGTAGACAGGCCCCCACCAGTACCCCCACCTAGAGACCTGCCAAATTCCACGCACATGAAACTCAGGCCAGCGCTTCAGCAGCCTCCTCAGAGCCTCCCAGACCCTCTGTGGCTGCAGTCCTGGTCCTGGTGTCCCGGATGGAGGAGAGAGGCCTGGAGAGCCAACTCTGTGGACACCTCAGGCCTCTCTGCCCACGAAGGACAACGTCACACTGAGAGCATCCTTGCGGGGCCGCCCACAGGCCCAGGCAGGGGCGTTACAGTTTGCAGAGGCCCCTGTTCCCGTCTGTTGCCTTTTCCATGCGGACCACACACAGCCCGACTCTCAGGACCAGATGGCCGCAGAGCTCATATCCACTTCGTGTTGGGCACTCCCGCTCCCCACCTCCAGAACCCTGCCTGGAGACACCTGTGAGCTGGTCAGAGGCCCTCCTGGGCACACCCAGCTGTCACGTGGGGCCCACAGGCAGTGGCTCCCTCAGCATGAGCTCACAGGGGCAGGGGTACTTGACTCATACTGACCCACAAAACTCAGTGCAGCCTCAGGAGAGCATTTTTACTTCTGTTGGAAATATCCACACCCAGCCGAACATGGTGGCTCACACCTGTAATCCCAGCACTTTGGGAGGCCGAGGCAGGTGGATCTCCTGAGGTTGGGAGTTTGAGGCCAGCCTGACCAATATGGAGAAACCCCGTCTCTACTAAAAATACAAAATTAGCTGGGCGTGGTGGCGCGTGCCTGTAATCCCAGCTACTCGGGAGGCTGAGGCCAGAGAATTGCTTGAACCCGGGAGGCAGAGGTTGTGGTGAGCTGAGATCATACCATCGCACTCCAGCCTGGGCAACGAGAGGGAAACTTCATCTCAAAAAAAAAAGAAAAAGAAAAAATCCGCAGCCTTAGTATCTGGGTTCCCATAGTCTAGGATATGAGGTCTCTTGGAAGAAGAGTCAATAAGAATTTAAAAGGAGAAAGGAAGGAAGGAAGGATTTAGGAAGGGAGAGAGAGAAACAGGAAGGATGGAAGGGAGGGAGGTGTGGACAGCACATCCAGGCATCCTCACTTCCGTCACCCACGGAGGACACGTCACATCCCAGCACACCCAGGGCTGCCGGGAGCCTGCAGGTGGCCTCGGGGTGGTTCTTCCTGCTCTGCCTGGGTCTCCGGAGTAGGCACTGAGCCTGGGGCCTGAGACCGGCCCGGGAGCCCTGCGGTTCCGTCTGCTGTGAACAGCTCCTTCTTCTGGGCCTGACTGATATTAATTAAATATTTTAATATTTGTATCCAGAAAAAGTATTTGAGCATACCTCTGTCATTTCTGATTAAACTGCCAAAGGAGGGCTGCTGTGCGACTCCTAGAAATGAACACATTTTCAACACTATTCTTTCTGTTGAAGGTAATTTTCATGGCTGGTTTAACTTGTAAGGATGATAGAAAATATTAATAAAACATTTGATGTCTAAGTTTGGGTGGAAGTTTAATAAATTAGATGGGCAAATTTTACTTTTGATCACGTGACTGAAAATGTCTTAAAAGGGATTTTTTTTTTTTTTAAAGAAAGGAGTTTCTGGTGAGGTCTCTCCTCTCTGGGGGTTCTGGAGTCCTTCGGGGTTGGGCTGGGGTCCCTTTGCAGGTGTGGTCTCGGGGTTCACAGTGACTGGGATGAGAGGAGACGCTGGCCGAGTCCTGAGGATGAAGAGGGGCATGAGTGAGAGGCCTCATGGCCTTCACATAGATGGGGAAACCGAGGCTCAGCCAGGTGGATGATGGTTCCCACTACGCTGTGTGTCCCAGACAGGGCAGAATCCTCGCCTCCTATTCCTGTCTGCTGACTTTTTCCCGAAGCTCCGTGTCACCAGGGACCCGAGGGGCACATGTGGGCGGATTCAGCCGGCCTGCGGTGGGGGCACCCAGCCCCCAGGGGAGGCATTTCTCCCCAGCATGCTGAGGGGCTCCCAATCCACGCCCGGCATTGCTGCAAGGCTCTCTGAACCCGAGGGGCAACCAGTGATCCATGGCAAGCAGGGCTGTGAGAAACATTTGGTTAAAATCTGTTTCTTCTAACAAGGTACCAGCTTTCCCTGAACAGGGAGGCAGAGCCAAGTTGCTGGGTGGCAGCTGCTCCCTGGCCGCAGAGAGGACAGACCCGTCTGGGAGCATTCGGAGCAGCCACACGGCCCCAGGCTCTTCCAGCGGGATGACTGCTTCTCCTGGGGGGAGTGCCGGGCAGGGCAGGGGCATCGGGCGGCACAGCCTGGGTCCCTCAGCCACCAGCAGCACCCAGCAGCTCACAGGCCTTTCCTGCATGGGTACAGGCTGCAGCCCCTGCCCGAGGTCAGCCTGGCTGGGGCGAGGCTCTGCCTCAGGGGCCGCAGGGACGGAAGCTGTGGAACCAGGCCTGGAGAGCAGGTGCTGCCACCGCCCATGAGGAACTAGCCAGGGCTGAAGGAGCCCAGCAAGCAGCCGGGCCCCACCTGGAGGCAATGCCGGGCAGGGAGGGGTCAGGACGGGACCCAGCAGGGTAACTGAGAAGGCATTCCATTCCGGAAGGGCACACCCTCATCCCAAGTGAGAATAGTGTAGCTCTCTAACACACACACACACACACACGGCACACTCAGGCATCCACAAAGGCACACACACATGCAGGTGCACACTCACACACACACATGAATGCACACACACACATACACAAAGGCACACACACACAGCCACACACATCTACACACACATGCAGGTGCACACTCACACACACATGAATGTACTCACATACACAAAGGCACACACACAGGTATGCACACACACACACAGCCCCCCACATACATGCAGGTGCACACTCCCATGCACACATCAACACACACATACATGCACACAGGCCTGCACACACAAATCCCCAAACACACATGCACACACAGACATCTGCACAAGCTTAGAGTTTCACTGGTGTTCGTGCCGCACACCAAAACCCAGTACCTTGGGCCCTGATGAAATGAGGGTGTCTGTGGTATCTCAGGCAGATTCTCAGCAGCTTTGTGAGGTCATTCCAGTTTTGTGGGGCCCCCTTAGTGGCTGCCCCACCGACTCCCTGCAGTGCACAGGCCCCACACTCAAAGGACCCCACACCCAGGTTAATGCATTGCTGTCACTGACCTGAAATGCTTCCCGCTTTGAGCGAGGACCCCACGTTTTCAGTTTCACTGGCCTGAAACAATATCTGAGGCTTGTTATTCCTGCTTCTGTGGAATGGTAAATATTTACAGGAGATTTCCATTTCCTTTTGCTCATCAGCCAGAAACTTGAACGTTCACAGCTGCTCCTCGGCCATTCTGTCATCTGCTCCAAGGTCAGAGAGAGTCCCTGGCCCCTCAGGCAAGTGCAATGTGGGGTGCAGAAGGAACACGCCCCCCCACCACCACGCCGCCTGCGCCTCCTCTAGACAGATGATGATGGTGTAACAGCAAGTTAGTGGTGTGTGGCTCCTACATAATGAATTGATTTTATAGAACATTTTCATTCATTTGAAAAATGTCTGGCCATCTATTGAACGTGAATTACAATCACAATTAGACTCGATATTTAAATAATCAGTTTTCACTGTGCAGTATTGGGATGTCACAATTTACAAAGCACTTTTAATTATTTTATGTGCTGGTTAGTATGTTTTTGCAATTAAAATAATATCTACATGTAAATGTTGCAGTAATGCGGATAGGAGCACTCCCAGGGCTGGCTGCTCCGTCTGCCACTCTGCGCCGGGGACTCAGGCACAGAACGCAGCAGGGCAGGAGCGGGCAGGCTCGGCTCTGACTTTCGTCCTTTTTCCTAAATCAGCTGTTGTCTCCTAATGTGCTGATGGGTTTGTGGGGTTCCCACCCACTGCGTCATTTCTTCTTTCTTCACCCGGGCCAGGGCCCTGCTGCTCCTTTCAGGTGGGAAGTGGCCTCCGCGACGGCGTTCAGGTCTGAGCATCCGCTTGTGTTCAGGGGCCTGCCGGCTGGACGCACCCCATAACAGAAGCCTGTGAAGTCAAGTCCATAGGTCCTGGGTGCTGAGCAGGAAGAGCTCTGTGCCCGAGGATGCTGTGTGTGCATGGGACCAGGAGCTGTAATTCAGGGCAGCTTTACTGGGAGTGCCACCATCTCTGAATTTGGAGAGCACCTTTTCCACAGGACATTGCTCTGGGTCAAGGCACTCACTTCACAGCCATGAGCCCGTGCTCATGGAATTCCCTGGTCTTACCATGCTCCCACCATCCTGCAGCAGTGGGCTTCACAGAGCCAAGAAATGGCCTTTTTTTTTTTTTTTTTTTTTGAGACAGAGTCTTGCTCTGCCACCAGGCTGGAGTGCAGTGACATGATCTCGACTCACTGCAACCTCCGCTTGCCGGGTTCAAGCGATTCACCATGTTGGTCAGGAGAGTCTAGATGTCTTGACCTTGTGATCCGCCCACCTCAGCCCCCTCAAAGTGCTGGGAATATAGGCATGAGCCATCATGCCTGGCCGGGAATGGCCTTTTGATGGTGATGGTGCTTCCAGGGGCCAGGAGAGGCTCTCCAGGGAGGTCTCTACTCTGAATCCATGTACAACACGGGCAGCTGTCTCTCCCATAGCCAGGACTCACGGGTCCAGGAACCATGGGGTGGAAATGGAGGGGCACCACTCGCCATCACCCCTC